>JANAVB010004772.1:0-22500 GCA_029216955.1 Iris pallida
TATTATATATATATATATATATATATATATAATATATATATATATACTCACCTAGCACGTACTAAAAAGAATCTATAATATTGTTAAAATTCAAAAAAGAATTATATTAAAATTTAAAATACTATTTGATTATTTTAATTATGATTTGTTATAATATTTTTAGAATCTTGAATATGTATTTAGTTACATAATATCATGTACATAGTTTAAATAATTTGAATAATTTATATAATATATAGATATTTTATTTTATTTTTCTTAGTACATATGCGGTTGTTAGATTTTTTTTAAAGATTTTATTTATTTATTTTTATTTAATGGATGATATACATACGATTTTGACAGCTCATCTTTAGCTGTTTCTGAGACGCATTATAATAGTAGAGATATACTAGTCACGTTTAAGCACGTGTTCTTTACACAACTAATTTTTGTCGAAAAACTTTTATTTTAGGCAATATGATCTGTATAAAAAAATCTCTAATATGGTTAAATTTTTAAATTATATTAAAATAGTTAAATATGATTTGAATTTTAATAGGATTTGTTATAGACATTTTTAGGACTTAGGATGTATATTTGGTTAGATAATAACAGGTATTTAAAAAATATCACGATTTTATTATTTCATACATATTTATTTTTATTAGGATTTTTTTCTTAATTACGCAATGATATACATAAATACGACTTAGACGGCTCATTTTGAATCATTGCCAAACACAAGGTTCTAAACGGAGGTAGGCGGATGCGAGGCGGAGAGAGTCCGCCTACCGCCTAAGCGGTCGATACATTTTGAGCATTATTACTATTGTACCACTGTTTTTTGCATAATATGCATATTTTAAGGGGGTTACGTGCATAATTAAGTTATAGAACGAAAACATAAAGTTTTAGTTTTGTAAAAAGTGAACAATAGGCCCATAATGCTTACAAAATCTGTTTGGCCAAAATATCTTGTTATGTATTGCTCCGCCTAGGCACCCGCCTACGGTGTCTCACCTCCGCCTATGCCTCCAACCTCCGTTGGCCGCCTACTCCACCGTCTACCGAAAAGCGGTGCGGAGAGAGACCGCCTACCGCCTAGGCGGTCGCCATTTAAAACACTAGTCAAGCATATATGTGTGTGCGCATGTATCAGCTCAGTTAATTAATTAATTATAACTATCATATGTGATTGTGCCAACCATAAATGTATCTCTCTCTTAGGGTCTGCTTGGCAATTGTAGGGGTAGCGGTTATGAGGTATTTTCAGAGTACCGATGAGCATTTATGAGGGATCCAATTTTTTGTGGTTTAAGTAGTAGTAGCTTTTAAACCAGTACAACCCATGTTTGGTAATTCATTAACGAGTGTTTCTGAAAGTATTTTACACGAATAAATTACATATATGTCCATATGTAAACAAAACGGTCCCGAGCACAGGAATTGTCACCCAGTCCATGCCTCGATCAGGTGGTAGAAGTCTATATTTCCAAGTAATAGAAGCACCTGGTTGAAAGTACGAGAGAAAAAATTTAGAAAACAAAAACTTGTCAGAAAAAGTAGCCATAGTTCGGAAGAAGTAGAAGAAAAACAAAGATGAGAAAGAAAAAATACAGTAGGGTATTAGTAGTTATAATTATATATATTTTGTGATGATATAAATATAATAAAATAATAAAATCACTCAAAATCTACTGATTTGTGATGTTTATAAAGCCATCAAAATTACATTATACGGGTTTTGGGGAATTGTTTAGCCGACCAAAATCAGTGCCTCAAAAAAATTTGGCGAACGGGGATTTTCAAAAACGGACGGTTCAAAAATACTCCAAAATCGATGTAAACACTGTTACCAAGCAGACTCTTAGAGATCTAATGGTTATCTGTTGTAACCAGTTGTAGATACTACAACACACTCATTAGGCTCTACCACGAAGGTTACACGATCCACTATCATCAGGAAAAAAAGGAGTAAGTAAATCTTTTTTTCTAGATCTAATCTTTCTTATTCTGCAGCCATCGCAAAGTCATCCATAGCAGCACACAAAGTTCTTTACGATTTGACGTTGCTAATGCAGCAATCAGGTATTAACTATTAGTCATAATAAAAATATTTAATTAATCATTCGACTACTAACAAATATGGTTTGGTACCTATGTTTTGCATTTTTCTATGCATTCCTTTTTTTCCTCTTAACTAAATTTTCTAATTTATCGGGGGTTGGGGGGGGGAGAGAATGTATAAAGATACCCAATATATAACTTAAATTGACATATAGAAAACTAACATTTGAAATATATTAAAAAAATTATCTAGACTTTGAGCCTTCCCCACACCCAGCCACGCACACACACACACACACACACACACACACACACACACACACACAAAATTTCTTGGGGGTGTTGTGGCTAACGCCCTGAGATGCTTTTGCGTCATTGTCGTTGAGTTGTAGCAACGACTACATGACCCATTTTGTGTTGGCTATTTAACATCCTAATAATCTATTTCACACGATTATTTTGTTAGGTCTCTTGATTCATTTTTTTAAAAAAAATGGACAAACAAAATTTTCATTATTTGAAAATCAATACCGCAAAGATTCCATCATAAATAGTATGGATACATTTCCCATTCACGAAGAATAATATGACAGGCATAAAACAATATGATAAAAATGCTATTTTTTGTAAATGATGTAATACTTTTTTTCTCGACATACTTATTTTTTTTTTCAGAAAGAAGGTTATATATGATTATACAGAGAATCCAGAGACTTTTACTTAAGTGAAAATTTACAGAGGATTGATAAATTTTATGAAAGTTTTAGGAATCTAAGACCATCTCGTAAAAAAAAATCAATAATGAGCCCGGTTCATATGAAGTTGGGAGCTATAGTGTTGAATATATAAGACTTTGTCACATGGAGAAGTGAGACTAGAAAACTTGGGGAACAAGTTGGAGTTTAAGAATGAAAGACTATACACGATTGTCAAGAAAGTAAGGAAAATAATGAAAAAAACAACTTCATATAGAAACGGGATCCGATTATACATAAAACAATGTTACTTTTTTTTTCTTTTTTCCTTCTCACTTCTCCGAACCAAACACTGGGTTATAAGCTTATTTCAGGTCACAGTTAATTTCTTAAAACAACATATAATCTATACCCTATTTTAAAGGCGAGTATAGCCCCCCTCTATTTTTGTCACGCTCTAGAACCATAATACTGGTAAGTCGGGACGGACCATGCCAGCTACGTACACCAGAGTACTCCAGTATCCCATGATATAGTCAAAGCTGTCAAGACATGGGATTATTACTACAATCCAACAGTCAATCCTAGGTCAAGCAGTCCTAGCTATCTCAATCACATGCAAAATACAAAGTACAAGAAGTATGATTATCAGATATAAAATAGTGAAGTGTCCCAACCTATGTATACATAGATGTATGAAGCTAGTAATACAAAATGGAGAACTAACAAGAGTAATTGTCATACATGATCAGCTATAGCTATAGTCTAGAATAACATAAATTATGTCCAGGTTCGTAGGTGTTACGCCCCAGTTCCAAAATATATAGGAACTTGAGCGCGAACATGCCAGCTAATACGATATAGGAAAAGTTCTCAATTTAATGGACATCCCTGGACGTACTCCGTTGTAAAAGGATAACTAAGAGCTGATCAACTATATCTCAATCCACAACAATGAAACGAATACTAGGAATAAACATAATATACTAAAGTTGGCCACCCAGTAATATACATGTTCGAGCAAGCTCGAGAAAGGAATAAGCTTGGTAATAATAGGCTACATAGTAGCATGAAGCAAATACAGGTGAAGATATAAGCAGGAAAGATTAAATGGAAATACCAAGAACACATATATAAATATATACCTGAGTCCTTGGTGCATCATGCAGCACCTGCCCAGCACCCTGTACTAACTGCTCAGCAATACCTGGAGAGATCATCAGGTCCTCAGAGGGACGTAACAAGATATAGAAATACATGCCATAGTATGAACTGAATAAAATAAACAATCTGAATCGAAATATGGTCTAATATCCAGTCATCAATCAGTAAACCATATCTCAGACCAATCCTGATCAAAGGATGGCATACCAGTCCATGATAAGACACTTGTAAAATCTCTAAATTTCTACTATTTTTTAAATTTGGTACTGATTTTTTTATTTTGTATTGTACGTCGTGTAGTTGCATTGTACGTCGCGCGCAAAATTTTGTTTCGTAATTGCTCGACGAGTGTGAATATGTGCGAGCGTACATATTTTTGAAAAATATTTTTCTATTTTATAGTTTCAAAATAATATATAATAATTATTTTTAGCTATCGTACCAAAATTTCCAAGTTTATTATTTTATTTATGAAAAGCCTTTCATTTATACAGTTATAATAGTAAATAATATTCTTATAAAATGGTATACTAAAAAAGTATATTTATGTAAATATTATTTGTGCATACATATATATTTCATAATTATTTATTAGTTTATTTTTAAATAATAATATAATTTTTGAAATTATTATTATTAGTATTTTTGGAAAACATTTTTAAATTTTTGTGGCAATTTAAATCTTGATTTGATTTTATGGATTTATTTAAATAGTTAAATTAATATCTATAATTGAAATTTGATTATCTTATTTGATTTTAAACTAAAAGATGGAATATAATTAGATTTATTGGATTTGGATTTGGATTTGATTGGTTTTAAATTTATTAGTAGCAAATTATCTAATTGGGTTTAAATAAATTCTAATTCTTATTCAACTGGAATTTCCACCTCCTATATAAGGAGAGGTACTCATCTACATAATTATTCCACAAATATTTTTACCACAAATATGCGTGCCTCGTGTCGGTGTTCCATCCATCCTCGTGTCAGCCGTGACGACCTCGGTCCGACCCCGGGCGTCTTTCAAATAGGTTATTTCTTTTACATATACATTCATCCTCTTCTTGGTGCCCGACAATCCCGGACCTCATCATCGTCCCCGTGTCCGACACTTGGACACGATCCCTAACCCAAACCCTAAACCTAGCTCGACATCCCCGCAGCCACGTTGTTCGACCCGACGTCGTCTTCCCGACCACACCACCACCGTCCGCACCACCATGCCCGTTCTCACGCAGCATCCGATCCCGTTGTCATCCACGTTGTCATCTCTTCTTCGACGACCCCTACCGGAGAAACCTACTACCACCGTCACCGCCACCACCACCATGGCCACAGCCACCAACCACCACCGCTACCGACACCGACCCAAACACCAACCACCTTCACCCACCGGCACCGCACAGCCCCAAAACCCACCCGGCCGAACACCGGCACCACCACCGCACACCCAAACTCCGGCCAATCCGCCACCAGAAAACACCACCGTCGCCACCCAAACCTACACCACCACCGCGGCAGCCCAGCCCGCCACCACCATCCCAAAAAAAGAGGGGAAAATAAAGCCCAAAATCTAAACTTACCCAGCGCGCCGCCGTAGCCTCGACACGACCGCCCCGACGAGCCTCCTTTCCTCCCCCGCACTAGATCCATCCTCCGCCGTGCCTGAGCTCCCGCGACCAGCGCCTTCAGCACCGCCCCATGCACACGACATCGGTCAGCCCACCGTAGATCCGAACCCCCGCCGCCGGGCCGACCCCCTCCGGCAGCTCCACCATCGCCTTTTCTTCTGACCTCCGCGCATCGGCGACAGCCCTCCTCGCCGTCGCCATCGCCCGAGCCTCATCTCCCCCTCCGTTCTTCCCCACCCTCTCACTCCTTCTGCTTCCTCCTCCTCCAAGCCCCGGTTCCCATCTCCCTCTCGCTCTCTGCTTTCGCTCTCTCCATTCGAGTTTCCTCTATTTAGGAAAGTAAGAAAGGAATCTGACCTCTCTCTCTCTTCCTTGTCCTTTTATTTTATTTTTCTTTCTTCTAAAAGGAGAACAACAGCAGCATAATTTTGTTGTTGTTAATTGTGGGAAATGAGAAGGGGACAACAGTCCTCTCTTCTATTTCTTTTGGTTTTGATTTTATATATTTTGTTTTGTATACAGTTGAGTGTATTTGTTATATGATAGTATATTGCTAGGAATATATTATTACAAGTATTATTGTTATTATCTTCTCTTATAGTAATATTTTTAAAATTATTGCTTACAAAGTATAGTATTGGACTTTGAACTCGGTAGGACTTTAATTATTTTGATTTATTAATAATAATAGTTATTATTATTATTATCATGTGGTTTTACTCATATTAAATTTGTTAATTATTCTCAAATATATCTATATATTATTATTATATTACCTTTATGCTAGTTTAAGAATATGAATTTGGTCAAAAACTTATATATATTTTTTTACAAAATTAGTTCTAGCCTGAAAGATGTTTTTAGATTTTTGCAAGTATTTATTTATAATATTTTGAGTAATAAAAAAAACTTAATTTTAAAGATATAATTAATTTTCTCACATAGTTTTACTTACTTTTTTCTACCAAATCTCCTCAAACATCTAATCTTGTCCCTGGCTAGTCGTATTTCAATCTTCTTGCAAATCTCTAACCTTCCTATATTATCCCTAGCTAATTTGACCCTTCTGGACCCAATGGAACTGTCCATGCCACCACCCGAGGTTACCTTGCATAGTTGTTGCACCGAAGTCACATTCGTGCCACCTTGATTATTGCAGTACACCAGGCGTCCTACCAGGCAAGACACCTTGCCATTTGCTGTTTATTTATTTAGCTCATATTTCATGCATTATTCATTTTTTTTATGCAAAATAAACTGTGATACATGGCATAACCTGTTAGAACTTACTGTTCATTTATATTTTCTGCTATGTATTAATTTTCTTACACATTAATCCTAGATTTAAGGGACCACCTTGTGTATTGCATTCATTTGGCCTTGACACATTGTACCACGAAGTTGTGTATCGTATGTAGAATACGGACGTGCGTTATTGGCTGGCCACCAATATGTATAAGCCGTGTGATAGGATTAACCGCTAATAGAATTGCATGCTAGTTTGACTTAGCGGTTATAGAGGTTTCTGTTGTGGATACAACATAGTAGGCATTGGGGGGAGGACAATTCCTTAGCGTATGGGCTTCGATGCACTTTTCTTTGTGACCCGGAAGCTCTGCTGGAGATACGGGGTTGATGACCCATGATTACTGACGGCCACTGACGTTTTGTGGAATGTTATGCTCTTATTGATTGGGCCTCTAGTGCCCCAAGGGGGGACTATACCGATCCTATTTTAGCCAGGGCCCATGCGTAGGAAGGATTGTTCTTAACTACATTTCACTTAGAACGATTAGGCACCCTTATCCGTTAGGTATGAGTACTTTTGGTTTGGGTACTTGTATCTGACCGTGGCTTAGAACAATAACTTGTCGCGGATTAGTTCGCCACATCTTGTCCTTGTTGGTTGTAGGCGTGGCTTACTACTTTGATGAGAAGGTATTGAACCTTGTTGGGGTCCGGATACCATATTAGATTCATAGCATGGAAAGATACGTCATCGTGAATTAGTTTACCATCTTGTCCTTGTTTGGTTGGGGGGATGGTAAGCTAGTTCAATAGGTGTATTAGACCATGTTATAATTCAATTTACTTATTTATTTGAGCAATTTATATTCAGTTATATTGGCATGATATTATGTGTCTTGTTATGTCCCTCTGAGGACCTGGTTATCTCGCCAGGTGTGTGCTCTTGTCTTTACAGGTGTTCTAGCTCTAGCCCTGATCATCGCTATTTCTTCGAGGATGATTGTACTTGGATCATCTTCGCTTCGCTCGCCAAAATTATTCTTTTGTATATCATGTATTTCTTTTCATTGTTGGTAGTAGATTTGTCTCCGCCCAACTACATGTACCAATGACAATTTATAGATTATATTATATCTTTTATTCTTATATTTTGTGTGGATGAGATTAGTCATGGTTCTACTGTATTTTACAGCTTACGTATATTTATTATACGGCTGGAATGTCTACGTTCCTAAGTCCTACGTATTTTGGGACTGGGGCGTTACAACACTATCCCATGATACGGTCCGACATAGGTACACAAACTAGCCAGTCTATGTGAATGCATATTGAAGACAACCTTTGAGTGTATGGGTAGGTGAATAAGGGATTGCATCGAGTCAAGGGCCGATGTCGGATCACGAGCCGATGTATACATACAAGCACTAGTATACCTCCCGACCGTACCTAGCGCGCAGCTAGTGGCTGCTGTCGGATGTATCCCCTAGTGAATGTATGGCCCATAACCGGGTATCCATGCCCATAACCGGGTATCATTGAGGCTAAAATAATGTAACTAGCTGTCCCATACGCCTACTGATTATCTTTCCTGTCCCAGAAAATGTACAAGTCATATCCACGACTCAGACAATCCATATCTCAATGTGAGTCTCTTAACCTAGACACCATCTAACTCTATATGTACCGACACACGAACTGCTCGCACCTGTAAAACCCCTTAAATTTTTTTGATAATTAATTAAATTAAAATTTTGTGAGAAATAGTGCTAAATGAATTAATAGACTGTGATAAACAATAATAATAGTAATAACAAATAATCGTATGGAGGCACAACATGTGCAGAATTTACATATGAGAATATATATAAAATATATATATATATATATATATATATATATATATATATATATATATATATATATATATATATATATATATATATATATGCATGTGTGTATGTGTTTGATTTTATAAGGTGTATATACATGTATGTGGGAATATATGGGTGTATGTAAATATGTATAAAATATTAAAAAGAATTAGAAAAAGAAAAAAAATTAGAAAAAAAAAGTGGGCGGCACTGTAGCTACTGCTATAGTGCGCATCACCACCCGAGCCAGGGGGAATAAATTCCCGTGACTGTGTTAAATCCGAGATTTGGGGGATTCAAATCCACACCAAATCTTAACCAAAATTTTAAGAAAAATCTCATATAAATCAGGTTATGATTCTCTACCACTTGAATCAAAAATCGAACTTAAAATCCTATCCAAATCTAAAAAATTAATCCAAAGATAAATCGGATACACATAAAAGCCGAGTATATATATATTTGAACGGAAAGTTCTTTGGGGAAAAACTCTTCGTTAAAACCACAAATACCTTCGACCCAGAGCATCCTTGAGGACCCCGACATCCCCTCTCCCATCCTCGACCACCTGCCCACGGTGTACGACGTCGGAGCACCGCCACGGCCGTGAAACCCGAGTAGAAACAGGACATACTATGTTTCGACCACCTTCAGGTACCCACGTTCGCAAACACCTCTCCCTTTCTACGTTTGATCGTTCTAAATTTTGTGAACTTCTGTGCGAAGCCCATATGATCCTCTTCGAGATCCTCCAGGTGGATTTCAAAATGACCCATCAACTTGCTCGAAAAATCGAGACGAAGTTGAAAAAAAATATGTTTTCTAAACTGTTAAAAACTGTTTTAAAACAACAACTTTGAAGTCGATTTTAATCTGTACACTAGGGTTTCATAGAAACTAGTTGAAAATAGTCAAAGACAACATAACCGAGAGTAGAACCCAACTTGTAGATCTGGATTTCGTTAATTATGCAGAAAGTTATTTGATTTCAAACTTACGAAAAACTGTTTTGAAAATTTGAAATTTTAATAATTTTTTCCGATACGGCGTACGCCCCGACAAACCGGGCGACGTGGTCGCACACTGTACACATAAAAAGGCGCGTATGGATGTTGCTGACATGTAGGAACTGACGGAACTCGATTTCGTTGTGCGTGCACGACGAAATTAGTGCGTATCCGTCGAGATACTCCCGCATCGACATTTTGTAAACTTGGCCATAACTTCGTGCACGTTCGTCGGATCGACACAAAACTTGCACCATCAGGACCATATCGATTTTCTTGTCCTGTATGCCAAGTTTGTCCCGAATTTGAGAAGGTTGATCGGAGCGCCAAATTTGGCGAGCCCGCAACCCAACCCAATGGGCAATTTTGTGCACAGCTCATCGGAATCCAAAATTGGACATACCGTTGGGTTCATCTCCTCAAACCAAATCCTTAGATATGTAGTTTTATGAATTTAGAGACCGTAGACATTGGCACGCATTTCGGTGCAAAACGGTCTAACGGTGGACATCGTTTTGATCCGAAATTACGAATTTGCCCCTGTTCCAAATTTAACTTTTAGGCAGGTATTTCTTAGGTATATCACTTATTTCGAGTACGTTCTTGATGTTTGTTTCAGCATTCGGAGTCGTTTGGAGATTGTGACATTCTTTGCTGATATTGTGATTCTTGGACTTGCCATCTTCGCACCACCAGGCAAGATACCTTGCCACCTTACTATGTGATTATGTATTCATATTTTCAGTTGTTATTTTTAGTATTTCTTATTTGTTAATATTATAAAACTGTGCGTCCAAGTCACACTTGGATGCAGGCGACTCTATCGGTCGTCTTCTCGCTTTTATTTATTTCTCTTGCATTGACTTAGTCTAGTGACCACACCTTTGTTGATGAGGTATCGGTATATCTCATACGGCCTTGACACTTGCTTTACCACGTGTTGTAAGTCACATGTAGGACACGTGCTCGCGTAGTCGGCTGGCCACCGATACGTATGAGGTGCGACGGATAGGAGTAACTGCCAATAGAGTTGCATGCTAGTGTACTTGGCAGTTACTAGAGGTTTCATGAGTCATAGATGTGACCCTACTAGACATTGGGTGGAGAGAACAGCTTCCTTAACGTATGGGCCATTTATGCACTTTTCTATTTCTGATCCTACTGGCCACTGACATTCAAGGAATGTCATGCTTTGAGGTCCCTGGTATCCTGATGGGACCATACCTGAGTTTCCTGCTCCTGAGCCAGATGCCCATGCGTTGAAGGTCTGTTCTTAACTACATTATCACTATAGAACTGGTAGGCACCCTATTACATGTATTCCTTTCTTCTTATTATATTATCACAGTTACATGGCATGGTGTTTTCTTGTATCTTGTTACGTCCCTCTGAGGACCTGGTTATCTCTCCAGGATTAGACGATTTCCCGCAGGAGTACGGAACGACACTGGATCCATCCTACATTGATGAATAGGCATCTTTCGCTGACTTCTAGCTTATTGATTTCCTCGAGACATTTTAGTGGAACATTTTTACATCTCTTTACATTTCTATTTGCGGAGGTTGGACTCCGATCATTGTGACTATTTATCATAACTGTTTGGAGTGGGAATGACCACCCGGCTATCTTTTGATACACTCATTTATTATCTGGACTTATTATCTTCTGTGTTGAGCTGTGATGAGATTAGATATTATACTCGCCTGTGATGATTTATTATACAGCTTATGTACGTATACGAGGGTTCCATATTGGGGGTATTCTTCGTATATGTGCAGCTGGCATGTTCACGTACTCGGTCCTATGTATTTTGGGACTGGGGCGTTACAGCACCGATGATCATCGAATGCATACGTTCATGCCAACATAATGACCCTCACTCAAGGTGCCGTATAATACCTCGTGTCAAGTCATAGAAGTTATTCGGGATAACTTCACCATCTCGGGTAGGTCTACTAACTCTAAGTTACACACACCGCCCATAACATCGATAAAATCCAAGTCATCCATGGATACAAACTACTAGTGTCACCAACTAATAATACAAGGATAGATATGAATAATGTAAACAGTACAAGTATGGCAAGGTATCTTGCCTGGGGTGAAGCAGTAATCAAGATATCCTGCAGATAAATCGTCAAGTCCAAGAAAGGTAGCAAAATAGCAGTCTCCATGAACATCGCCGGATGCTGAAACAAATATCACCAACGTTCCCAGAATAAGGAAAATAGCTAGAATAAACTACCTATAAGTCCAATTTTGGATACAGGGTAAAATAGTAATTTCGGGTCAAAATGTGGTCTACCGTTGGACCCACTTTGCACCGAAAAATGTGTCAGGATCAAAGTTATCAAAATCTAGCAAACTATATGTCTACGAGTCCGAAATGATGATACAAAACCAACGGTATGTCCGAAAGTAGATTTCGATGAGCCGATCTCAAAATGGTCCGTTGACTCAGACATTAGAATCCGGTTTGTACGGATATGCGTGCCGGAGCCCAAGTCTACTAAATCTAGACAAGTATATGTTAACGATTCTATAATGATGATATGAACCCAACGGTATATCCAGAAGTGGATTCCGATGAGCCGATCTCAAAATGGTCTGTTGACTCGGACATTGGAATCAGGTTTGCACGAATATACGTATCGGAGCCCAAGTCCACTAAATCTAGCCAAGTATATGTCAACAAGTCCAGAATGATGATAAGAACCCAACGGTATATCCAAAAGTGGATTTCGATAAGCCGATCTCAAGATGGTCCATTGACCAGAACTGTGGAGCCCGTCTTGCACCGAAATACGTGTCAGGGCCCACGTCCTCCAAATCAAGCAAATTATATATGAATTCGTGCCAGAACGATGCCACGAGTCTACTAGTGGTATCAGAATTAGAATTTGGAGTCCCGGGTCCAAAATTAGAATTTAACAAGTTGGAAATTACGAATTCGGATGCCAACTTTGGCGTCGAATTCAACAAATCAAACGACCTCATAATAAAACGAAACTTATATACAAGAAGAGAGTTATACCAGATCTGTACAGGAACTAGTGGTGCATCAAACGGAGCTGTGACGGCGAAGATAAAAGTCCACAAAGTTGGCTCCATAAAACTGTCCAAAATAAACATAATTATTCGGGCAACTTGGTGGTCGATTTTGACATAACACATGAACGAATTAACGGCTGAAACTTTAGGTAGAGGTAGAGCTATATACCAAAATTGTAATGGAGCAAAGAGATAATAATCCAATGGTCGGATTTGTCAAAAAACATGCACAAAGTTGATGTCTGAGACGTGCATTCCGACTTCATACTTTTACGCGCTTCATCGGGATCCCGACTCTGAAGTCGGAATCGACTCCCAATCGCATAGGGTGGCTACTAGGTTGTCCTGGAGGGGTGCGAGGGTTGTCGCCGATGGCACGGGGAGGCCGTATAGTGACGCAGCGACCGGAGACAGGCCACGGGATGGCCGCTGGCGAGTGCGATGCGTCGCTCATGCGAAAGAACGGACACAAGGTGTTGCCGCAGTCAGGAGGACCGCACGGGGGTGCACACCGGGCGATGCACGGTAGCGCGGAGGCCACCAACGCATGGTGGCCGGAGGTGGACCACCACAGGTAGCGATAGGAGAGTAGCTGTGGTAGCTCTGCTGCATGTAGAGCATCCGCGCGGGGGCACGCGCATGTTGGGCTTGCCAGTGACACACCTGGGGCATGATGTTGTGCGCGCGATGGGTGCACACGACGGCACGGAACAACAAGTACTAGGGCAGGCAGGCGGCAGCAGCAGCCCATCGGGGGAGGAAAGGCGGAGGCAGGAGGTGGATAAGAAGAAGAAGAAAGAAGAAGAGAAGAGAAGAAGAAGAAGAAGAAGAAGAATGGAAATAAAGTGTTAGGGTTTGGGAGGTTTTCATGGAGTGAAGAAGGAGAAGAGGAGGAAGAAGTCTGGAAGGGGGGCTGTCTCTAGGTGTACGTGATTGTGTTTGTGTGTGTGTTTAAGGAGAGAGGGAAAGAAGATAGGAGAGATGAGAGGGGTTGAGTTTTAGAGTGGTTTAGGGGATTTGTATGGAAATAAAATTTTGGGAGTGTGGGGATGGTACTATTGAAGAAAGTTGGGTATGGGTGTTCCATTGACTAGGAGGAGGGGGTGTGCTGGTGAGTTCAAAAAGAGGAGAGAGAGTTTGAGTGTAAAAGGGGGTGAGGTTGAATGTGTTTAAAGTGAGAGGAATCTTTTCAAATGGGGGGGAGGGGTGATGTGTGAGGGTAATTTAGGTATTTGGTGTTTTGTAGGGGAGAATATGGTATTGTGTGTTTGGGTGGTCATGAGGGAGTCAAAAGTAGTTTGGGTTAGGTCTATCTGGGTTAGGTTGGGTCAAGATTGGGCTTGGCATGGTTATGGCTACAAGTTTAGTCATTTATAATCATTGATGAAATAATAGCATGCGGGGGTTGGATGGCACACAAGTGGCATGTGTGTGGTAGGCTCAATGTGGATCGTGTCCATATCTTGGGTTGACAAATTTGGGTTGGAATTGTGTCTCAAAATCAAGTTGGAAGTGAAAGTGATTTCATGGTAGAAGTTAAAATCAGGTCTTGGGTCAGGAAAGTTGTGCGATTAAAATGAAGCACAAGAAGATGTGTTTGAGTAGGACACGAAGGTCATGGATGTAGAGTGTCTCGACTAGATCATGCATTCGAAATTGGTTTTGAAAAAACAAATAGTCTTGTGCTCCTAAATCAAAAGTCATGGAAGGGTGCATATGATAATCATAAATAAAAGTGAAAATTTCAAATGGCCTAAATTGATCCGAAAGTTGTGCGATGTAAATAGAGTACAAAGGAACAAGTTTGAGTGGGACATGATATATCAACATGAAGATAAACTTGTCTAGATCAAAACTCATAAATAGCGTTTCGAGAGGTTGACATCTCTGGCGATCCAAAATCAAAGTAACGGAAAAGTATATTTAATGATCAAAACTAATTATAATAAAAATATTTATCGAAAATAATTCATTTAAATTTTTTAAAATAACCCTAAAAATCCAGGGGGCTTACAGTAGGTTAGAAGTCAAGTAAAAAATATGAGCTAAACACGTGCTCGGTGGCTAAATGATGCAAAAGAATAAATACAGATACTAGAGGGTAAAGAAAGAACACCCATTCAGGCACCATAATGCTTTAGGTGGTCACCATCGAGTGTAAGGTACGGAAGATCCTTCAGCTCTGCTACTAGATTTAGCCTAATAAAACCGGTGAGGTCAGACCCCCCAAATAACTAGTACCACAAAGGAAGCCAAACTAAAGAACTAAAAACATCAATAACTAATATAACAACGGATAGAGACATAAATAAATAAATACAGGCCGAGACTCGTGCACTACCAATGCACTCATTTCGAGTAGAAAGGAAAATAATCAAAACAACACATGGCATAAAGTAAAAACATTTGACATAATATGATTGTGGACATGTAAAATAAACGGGAGCATGTGAACATGTAAGATAAATTGAACATGTGAGCATGTAAGGTAATGGGAACATGTAAGCATGTAAGATAATTGGGACATATAAGCATGTAGGAAAGCCTTGACATATAAGCATGTACAATATAGGGATCATGTATAGCATACGAGTACTAAATATGACAACAAATGACAAGATGACTTAGGAACTATTCGGAACCGAATTACAACCCGTAAACCAAACAAGGATTAGAGTTGTAACCCTTCTCCTGAGCATACATTAGTCTCAAATCATTTGTCGACAAAAGTAGAGCATATATATGAATAACAATGTACTGGAATAAGCAAATATGGATAGTGGCCTAGACAAGACTAGGCTAGACTCCACACAAGCACAGTCAAGCAATGAGTACGGCTTGATATATTAGCTAACTAGGGTTATCACAATCCTAATTACTAACATATGCAATTTGAGAAATTCAATCTGGCTGCCCGTCCTGCAACCTACCCAACTTATCTATCATGTGGATGCAAAGGTATAGCAGATACAATGCCCATGAGACATGTATCCTAAGGAGTAAATTCCATACTATGGCGAGCTAAAATAGTAATTTATGTATAACTGGAATTGCTATCATGCCCTGATTCTGAAGAATCGAGTCGTCCCCCAGGCGTGATATCGTACGAAACTAAATTGCGATCGCACGAGGCATAATCATAAGATGATCCGAAATACAATATCTAATAGAGTACGCAAAAAAAAAATAACACATTTGAAATGAAAAGAAACTTTGCTTCATTAATATTGAACATCATTTACAAGACTCCATTACAATAGGCGCCGCACGGGCTTACAACTTGACTAAAATACAAATAACTCTGATGAGATAGTCGTTCCATACACTACATCCCCTTTATATACAATCAAAACACAAAATACCTGCAATTGTGGGGAGTCGAGACATCTTTCTTCTGGACTGGATGTAGAATAATCAAGGATTGAAACAAACCCTTTGGCACACAGACGAGGCTTCAAAATGACTAGCATCGTCTTGAGTTAAGTGGCACGTCCTTCTTGGTTCGGGGTACCTGTGAAGAGCGAGGATCAGTACATTACACTTGTACTAATACATGACAATTTAAGTTCCGTGCTCTCATTTGGTTCAAAAATTATATGACTTAATTTGTGATCTTTCTAGCCATCCTAGTGAATTGCAGACAAGCATATGATAGACATAGTAACGCAAACTACACTAGAGCTTACCTACGGCAGAACTTATCATTGCAGTATGAGACTTATCATGTTCTTTCTATCAATTGTTATCATTTACTAGCATAATGTGTGTAAATGTACATGTGAAGGTCACTGACACCATAAGCCATCATGGACTTCTAGCTTTCTTAGATGGGACCCTTTCAACGCAAGTAGCAAGCCCCCCTAAAATTTCCCGAATAACCCGTGCTAGTATCCAGCACAGCTATACCATGTTTTTTCTAGGCTAAAATGGTCTCGTGGTCACGGGGTGTCGTTCGAAAAAACTTTACCTTGTGCACAAGTTGTCCATGACCGTGCTAAACTAAACTAGTTACTCAAGCATGGTCTATATTATGAGAACTTAATCATTTTCACCGTGTCCCGCCTTGTCGTGGCATCATTTAATCATTGAGTCTATTTTTGTTTAACACAGTTGTATATCATGAATAATATAGCAAGCATGTAGCAGTTCTATTGAATAAGCAGTGTGTCCGTGCATCTGCATCTAACATTCATTCGCAACGATGTTACCGATTTATTGAAGACGTAAGAGGGTCAAGAGGGAGAAGGGTCAGCCACTCACCTTGGGTTGATCGGGGCGAGGGACCGGTTGGTTTGCGCTTAGACATTGCCTACACGATCACCTAAAATCGCACAAGCAACTGGTCAGAACACTGCGCTATTCAATAAGTTCGATAGAAAATGTAAAATTCAAATAACGCAAGCCATGAAAACCATCGAAAATATTCACAAAAATGCATTCAGAAAACTAAGCCAAAGCCAAAGCAAAGAATCAAGCACGACATGAAAAGCAGAGCAACGAAAGGTCTCTCCCGACTCAGCCGCAGAGTCATCCTCAAGGCACAACCCGTTGAATATGGGACTTGGTTCCGAATAAACCATTCCATAACGAGGAAAGGATCTTAATTCAATCGGTCCCGTTCGATCGATTCAATCGATCCCGATCAATCGGTTCCGACTGAAACGATAGCAACGGTGTTCCTTTTTCGTTAACCCCGTAGACGAAAAACGGGACACGATGTAGGGACGGGACACTATACCATAACCAACTAAGAAAAAGGTTCGTCCTCAAAACTAAGAAGAGAAATAATATTATGACTAAACTGGCAACCATACTTGCTAGACACTTCTATTCTACTACTCCCCGACATGTCACCATAGGCCATAGCCATAAGGGATGGCAAATAATATTTACTTGATGGCCAAGAAATTTTTTATATCAATTTGAACAAAAATTTTAGCTTGAATTAATCCCTAACAAGTTGAATCTAAGCAAGCAAGAACCACAAAAAAAAAAAAAAAAGACTTCACAGTCTCCCAAACCCTGGCTCGAACTTGGGACCACTGATCTACTAGCCTTCCACCCAACTAGTAGGCAAATGCTCACAAGTGTAAGCATAAAGCCTACATTAACTAATACTCTGTTGGCATAAGCAACTTCGTTGAGCCTTTTCTTTACGATACCTACACTTAATAGTTTCCTTCATTTAGTGGCTACCAAAGAGGAACCCTACAGGTCCGAGCTCTCTAGCCTAGTGGTATTAGAGCGGACACCCGGAGGGGCCGGCAAGGTTCGAGCCCCCCAAATTGTGTGTGTGAGTGTGATTTCAAAAAAAAAAAAAGAGGAACCCTACAGTTCCCACGTTACCCATCTACTTTACCTTCTGTAGGTGCCTACCCCACCATTTCTCCTCATCCTCTTGGAAGACCCCCCATCCCTTGTACAATATATCTTTACCCATGCTCACTGTAACAAAGACTTACACGATCTCTTCATGTTATCACTGCTCTAGTGAAGCACTCACCCAAACCAAATGTCTATTCCAACATTGTATGATTTGTATCCCTCTAAAGCTAGACATACATAGACACCATTATACACTAGGGAGAACCACTCTACTGTAAGTAGCATGTATAAGTACTAGCAAGCTTCGATAAGGAAAGAAGAAAAAGGAGGTAAAAAGTTTACAGCGCCGGAACAGATGCTCACGTCAAGCGTCCAGAAGAAGGAAAAGCACCGCCTGCCGCTCGTGCCAGGGCTGCGTGCTCCGGCGTTTGGCATGTGTTTCGTCACTCCGGCTGAACCGCGACAGAGGATATGATCCTTCTGCTCGTCGGTTCGAACTTGGCAATGAGCGAAGAGGGACTAAGTGGCTAGGGCTTCCTAACGGATGGAGGAACGAAAACTTGTCGTAATTATAGGAGGAGAGGAAAGAGCGGTTACGCGGCCGGCTGGTGGTTCCGTTGAGGAGATGGAGATAGAGGAAACGTCGACTAGGATTTGGGCTGTCTGGGGAAGAAGATATGCGGCTATGGTTTGGAGTATGAAGAGATGAGAATATTGGGTTATATAGAGGGAAAGAGGGGCACAACAACGTGCCTGTTGTTCACTGCACACACACAGGGGTGGGGAGAAGACGATTACACAGTAAATATTAGGATGTGAGGATCCGGGTTTGGGTTTGGGTTTCCTTTCGACCCGATCCGCATCTACTAGTTCAACTAAGGAGATGGTGGGCTGCTCTCATCCATGGGCCAGGGTTTAAGCCGGATGGTTGGGCTTGGGTTGGATTTGTTTTTAAGGTTTTTAGGAAAAAAAAGAAGAAGAAATTATACATTTGAATACAAATGCTAGGGTTAAACCCTAACCTATACATATGAAAATATATTCGAAATTATATATACATACTTCCATTACATATATGTATTCATATACTCATAAATATGTTAAATATATACTCTAAATTATATATAAGTATACCTATACACCATACATTATTTATACATAAATATATGCATCCAATGACACACACACACAAATATATATATATACTCTACATGATACATATACATATATGTGACAATGTTTTACTCATTCTAATTAAAATAATAGTATTTTTAAACATGAATATTTGTATTAATAGCAATAAAAGAAGGGGATTTACATCCTTCCCAACTTGAAAATTTTGTCCCCGAAATTTAGAGTATTGGCACAAAATATGAAATGAGAATTGAAATTGCTATGGTATTGAATGTTGTACGAAGTTTCATACCTGAGTCCTCAAATAAATGAGGAAAGCGCTCCTGAATAGAATCCTCGCGCTCCCAAGTCGATTCGTCCAGTGAATGATGCTTCCATAAAACATGAACTAGTCGAATCGTCTACCCTCTCAACATCTTCTCGTTGCGATCAAGTCATGACCAAAAGTGTTTCTTCATTTGGTTCGTTCCAGTAGGAGGTGGACACCTAGCAATTATTTACATTTAGGTCCCTAGTAGTTTGGAACTTGGCACAAATAGAAAATTGAGATTTGATAAGGATAAAATTCGTGTTTGGTGTGTCATGAGAGTGTCCACATGAATTTGAGTTGGGTGTTTGGGTTTGATTAGTTAGGTTTGGACTTGGTGCGATCGTGACTACAATTTAGATCAACTATAATCTATATGATGAAATACTAGCATGCAATGCGGGGGAAGGGGGACTGAATTGGATGGCACACAAGTGACAGTGTGTAGTAGGCTCAAAATAGGTCAAAAACTTATATTGGTCGATTAGGTTGGATAGATGTCGAGTCCCGAAATAATTAGAATTTAGGTCAAGTTTTCGGTAGATTGATCAAATGGCCTAATTGACCAGAAAATTGTTTGAATAGAATGTAAGAGAACAAGTTTGAGTGGGACATGGTATATCAAAATGAAGATAAACTTATTTAGGTCAAAACTCATAAAAAAAAAGTTTCGAGAGAGTGATATATCTGACGCTCCAAAAATGAAAGTCACGGAAGAGTACATTAATGATCATAACTAACTAAAATAAAATTTTATTGAAAATAATTCATTCAAATTTTTTAAAGAACCATATAATCCAGGGGGCATACACCTATCCACCTTAGAAAATTTTATCCTCGAAATTATACTTAGGCATAGAGTAAAAAATGTTAGAAGATTTATATCAAAGGAGTCAAGTACGACTAGTCGTACATGGTTCATGTGGGACGTTGATGCCACTAGTATCTAAGTGCCATGGTATACTAAACTCTCAAGTTATAAATGCAACAACCAACTTTGGTCGTGATTCTACTAGGTTTCAGGGTTAGCATATTTCTTAAGAAGGGATACGAAAATTTTAGGTATTACATGTAGGAACGAAATCGTAAAGCAGAATACTCTAAGGGGGGGTGAATAGAGTAGGCAGCGAAATATTGCTAATTAAAAAACCTCGTTAGCAGTTAGATCACAGATATAAAAATAATCATAAAGTAAACGACAGAAATAAAAAGTGATCAGAAGGCAAACGCAAACACCGAGATTTATACTGGTTTTTCTCTTGTGAGGACTAGTCCAGTCGGAAGAACTCTAGCTTTCAGTTGAATCCACTATTGGAAAATCTCGCAAGTTTTCATACGAAGTCCTTGCAACTTCTACAGACGTGAGCTTTGATACGAAGAACTCGACCAACTTTAATTGTGAAGAGTTGTATCTTCTATCAAGCCTCTAATTACAATCGCTCTTGAAACTTCTAGACCGCACCGTACTGGCAAGTCGACTAGAGGATTGTAACTGGCTTAGGATTTAAAAATGTTTTGAAAACTCTTTGGAGAAAATGTAAGCTTTAGAAGAGAAGAGATTGAAAGTGAATTGGTGCTTTGAAATGATCAAAATACTTCTCTATTTATAGTTTTTCCAAAGACAGAACTCTGACAGAATTCGGGCAGAATTCGGACAGAACTCTTTGTAACAAACCGTAACTGAAGGGTGACCAAGTTCAAAATCAAACGTTCACTTAACGTTCATCTTGGTCGAACTTTGGCCGAACTTTGACCGAACTCTGGCCGAGTTCTGTTAGGGTTCTGCCAGTTCATTTTTGAGAAAAATCAATTTGGCTTTTTGAAAAGTCCTTCAGAAGCTTTTTGTAAAAAGGATGTTTTTCAAAAAAAACATAGGTCATTTTTAAAGAGATAGGTCAGTTTTGAAAAACAATTTCGGACAACCTATTTGCCAGTACGACTTGGTGTACAATGTATTCCTAGACTCAATAAAATGAAAAATTATATTGCTTTGAAGGAAATACATTTGGAATGGAAACGACTTCAGTCTTGAACATAGTAGATATCCATCGTTGAGCAGTGTCCAAAACGTCGTAGGTAAACATCTGAATTGACTTATATTTATATCGAGACAGAGTTTGATCAATTATTAAAATCAGGTTTGACCATGACCAATGGGCCAACAATCTCTCCCATTTTGATAATTGTCAAACCTTGCCGATATAACATCTAAGTTTGGATCAATTCAAAAATGTGTAATACCAAAGAAAAAAAATTGTTCATTACCTGCATTCATGAAGATGTTAGATCTATTTCTCCCCCGGTGTCACTTAGTAAAATAATTGCAAAAGAGAAAGCTCCCCCGCAATAAATGCATAAGTAACCAACAGTGAAGAAACACAAAAAATATATATATAAAACATTCATCATAGGCATGGTATAGACAGTTTAAAAAAAAATATTGTATAAATAACACATGCATGGTATTTGTCACATGCAGTTTATATGGAAGCATAAAAAGAAAGATAATGCTATTATAATAAAGCTGAGACAAATAAAATGCTGAAACTAAGTGAAATATATGCCAAACTGAGGCATAATAAAAACTATGTCTATAAAGAGTCACAAATAGCTAAAATAGTGCTGATAATATCTTGGAATGTCAGAGCATTTCCAAGTAAACATAAGACAAAAAGATCAGTCTCAATAAGAATAACATATCAAAAGTTATCATCCTCATCATCATCGTCATCGACTGCAGCGCCAGCATGTCCAAATGGACCAGCTCCAGAAATACCAGCTCCAGAAGTATGAGGAGTGGCACCAGAAGTACGATACCAATCGTAAACGTTCCCTGGCTGGAATAGAGAGTGGACCGTCTCATCATCAATGCGGTATCCAGAAACAGAAGGGTCGCACGGTAGAGAGCTAGCTGAGTGACCCGTCTGTGCAAATCTCAGATCGGCGAAGGAGTTGGCAATAGCCTGGAACCGAGTCACGTCACGGAACTCACGTTTCCTAGAAGTGTCAACATA
>JANAVB010004772.1:25000-73262 GCA_029216955.1 Iris pallida
GGGTAAGGTAATGGTGAGTTGTGTTAAGATACTAAGTTATCTAGTTAGATGTTAGCTAGTAGCATCTTAGTTTTAGAGTTAGAGTTAGACTTCATATATTAGATATAGTATCTTAGGATATAGATAATGTTAGAGTATATGTTATGTTGGATATGTAGGAGTTAAGGTATTGCTAGTAGAGGATGTTAGAAGGAATATGTTAATATGTTAGAATGTATAGATATTGATAAGTTAAGGTATTGATATGTTAGAGGGATTATTTGTTAGAGTGTTGAGTTGTGGGATATTTGGTAGATATATGTGGGTTAGATGTTAGAAATTTTTGGTTAGAAAGTTAGAGTTTGATAGTGTTAGTGTATAGTTAGATAATGGTTTAAGTTTAGCATAATATTAGTAAGATATCCTAGTTGAGTTTAGAGAGTAGGATAGTATCTAGAATAGGATACCAAGTGATAACTTGGTTAGAGAGTTAGAAGAGAGTTTAACTTGGTTAGAGAGTTAGAAGAGAGTTTAGATAGAGTGGCATTTTCAAGATACCATGGTGATATCTTAACTTTACCTTTTTGCCTTAAGGTAATGAGAGATTTACCTTTTTGACTAATACGATATCAAGATACCATGGTACGGTATCGAGATACTAGAAGAAGGCTAGAATACCATATTATAGAGTAGGAAAAAACTTAGAATGAAGGTAGAGAAGTCTAGAGTCAGAGTTAGAGGCTAAGGTAAGGGTTTACCTTGGAAAGGGTAAACGAGGTATTTTAAGGTAATGTCACTACAACAAAAATACCTTTTAATGACGGCTAAAAAGCGTCATTAATTGTAAACTATGACGCTTTTTTTTCTCAGTCCAAGCGTTATGAAATCGGGTGTTATAAATGTTTTTGAAAGCGTTATAGATAATTCATCCAAAGCCGTCATTAATAGGTTGAATTTCTGCTACGTTTTATTTTTAAAGCGTTATGGATAGTTATGAAAAACTGCTGTATATGGTCGTTGTATCACATTTATAATGCTCTATACTGCATGTTATACATTCCAAATGCTGCTCAATTCAATTCGAAAACAACCACTTTGAACCATATTCACAACAAAGTATTGAAATGTAATATAAAGTACCATTCTCCATTTCATTGTCTCAAAATAGAGTATTTTAGCTACCATTCTACATTTCTCCATTTCATTATATACATCTTCTCAAAATATATAGAGTATCCAATATAGAGTACACTTTAGTTACATCAAAACTATCGACATCAAAAATCTCATAGATACTGTAGCGAAGAAGCACACTTATAACGCGTCAACTTGGTCACATGAAGACTGTCCATAGCACATGTACGTATAGCAAAACCCTGAAAAAGAAAGCAAAACACCCACTTTTAGAGTCTGTGATTTATATCAAAAAACCGAGAGTATCAGAATACTCTAATAAAAACCGAAACTGAAAAATAAAGTAAAACATCTAGGCATGGCATAGTGGACGTAGTCCCAAAATCAACGATACAGGCATGCTATTGGAGATGTCATTCCCGAAATAGAAATACTCCCAACTAATATATACCCGCATGTGATTTATATCGAAAAGCTCCAAACAAAAACACCCACAGTACCAAGTTAAACCCATCATGCATAATAGATATCCAACCAACAATTTTAATCCAAATAGCAAAACATCTCCTACAGCAAAGTAATCTTTCCCAACCCAACATGTATAATAGGAAAAACCTAAACCAACATCCCACAACAAGTATAGGAAGGAGACCCCAAGCAACAATTTATACAAGAAATCCAAACCAACAATGCATGCATCACAAATAATTCCAACAGCAGCTAGGTAACCTGAAACCAAAAATGATCCAACAACAAATAAAGAGCCGAACATGATCTAAAGATCATTCCCGCTTCACAAACAAAGACAATCATAGGATCGTCAAGCCAAAATCGAACCCAACATGTATTAGTCGATCGAAACCCCCTTTATGTAGGGATCGAGATCCAACAACATCATCGATAAACAAAATAAACCCAAAAACTGGAATCAATCAAGAGTTTAGAATTTATACCCCAGAATTTGGTGTCGGAATTCGAAGGGCCTTCGGACTCGGCTCGCAGGCACGCACAGCGCCTCGCCGGGTCGCGGCTGCAACTGTGGAGAGGCTACATCATCGACACGAAGGTATCTTCACATCCATGTCCAGTATCGACTCGTATAAACACGAGCGTACCTGCACCCAGAATGAACAACCCAACAGTACCAACATACAAACTACGACAACGACAAGAAACGAAATGAGATATATATAAGATGTCTCAGATAAGGATCAATCATCATCTGCTGTACTAGCGTGCCATAATACGTATAGGACACGTTCCGACACGGAGCCAGTGTATCCGATACGATATGCAACGCTTTGGTTCATTTGGTCGAACGACCAACACCAAGAATATCAGAGTACTCTAATAAAAACCAAAACCGACAAATAAAGTAAAACATTCAGGCATGGCATAGCGGACGTAGTCCCAAAATCAATGACGCATGCATGCTAATGGAGATGTCAATCCCGAAATAGAAATACTCCCAACTAATATATACCCGCATGTGATTTATATCGAAAAGCTCCCAACAAAAATACCACAGTACCAAGTTAAACCCATCATGCATAATAGATACCCAACCAACAATTTTAATCCAAATAGCAAAACATCTCCTACAGCAAAAAAATCTTTCCCAACCCAACATGTATAATAGGGAAAACCTAAACCAACATCCCACAACAAGTATAGGAAGGAGACCCCAAGCAACAATTTATACAAGAAACCCAAACCAACAATGCATGCATCACAAATAATTCCAACAGCAGCTAGGTAACCCGAAACCAAAAATGATCCAACAACAAGTAAAGAGCCGAACATGATCTAAAGATCATTCCCTCTTCACAAACAAAGACAATTGTAGGATCGTCAAGCCAAACAACATCATCGACAAACAAAATAAACCCAAAAACTGAAATCAATCAAGAGTTTAGAATTTATACCCCAAAATTTGGTGTATAAATTCAACAACATCATCGACAAACAAAATAAATCCCTTTTTATGTAGGGATCGAGATCCAACAACATCATCGACAAACAAAATAAACCCAAAAACTGAAATAAATCAAGAGTTTAGAATTTATACCCCAGAATTTGGTGTCAAAATTCGAAAGGAGCCTTCGGACTCGGCTCACAGGCACGCACAGCACCTCGCCGGGTCGCGGCTGCAACTGTGGAGAGGCTACATCATCGACAAACAAAATAAACAAAACAAACAAAACAAACAAAATAAACCCCTTTTTATGTAGGGATCGAGATCCAACAACATCATCGACAAACAAAATAAACCCAAAAACTGAAATAAATCAAGAGTTTAGAATTTAGACCCCAGAATTTGGTGTCGGAATCCGAAGAGAGCCTTCGAACTCGGCTCACAGGCACGCACAGCGCCTCGCCGGGTCGTGGCTGCAACTGTGGAGAGGCTACATCATCGACAAACAAAATAAACAAAATAAATTCCTTTTTATGTAGGGATCGAGATCCAACAACATCATCGACAAACAAAATAAAATCCAAAAACTGAAATCAATCAAGAGTTTAGAATTTATACCCCAGAATTTGGTTTCGAAATCCGAAGGGAGCCTTCGGACTCGGCTCGCAGGCACGTACAGTGCCTCGCCGGGTCGTGGCTGCAACTGTGGAGAGGCTTCGGACTCGGCTCCCCAAATGTAATTACACTCCCTTGAACAAGAACAAATAGAAAAAAAATCAAAGAACCCTTTTAGGGAAAAAATCCAAATCAAAAATTAAGAACCCTAATTTTTAGGAAAAAAATTACACTCCCAACAAATCTTTTTTTAGGGAAAAAAATCCAAATCAAAATTACTCACTTAATCAAGAGAAGTCGACGATGATGCAGCCCTTTTCGGATCATCGTCGATGTGGACGGAGACGTCGGAAAACCCTAAAATTAAGAACCCTAATTTTGGAGAGATGGATGCATGTATGGTTGTCGAAAATTAGAATATTTTTGAATTTAGGGTATAAAATAAGCAATGATCGAGATTTTAGGACAAACCGGTGGTGAAGGCTACGCCGATGACAACCTTCCCTCTGCGGTGGAGTCTGTAACCGAGGGAAGCGAGGAACGGGCTGAGGGAAGTTGGGGAGCGGGGAGCGGGAAGTGGGCTGAGGGGAGTTGGGGAGCGGGGAGTGGGCTGAGGGGAGTTGGGGAGTGGGAGGAGAAGGAGAAGGAGAAAGAGAAAGAGAAAGAGAGAGGGTTTATTTTTCTTAAGTACGGGAGACTTGCGGGGGAGTCGAGATTTCAACTTAAATTTTTGTGCTTTTTTTATGACGCTCGTATCACTAGAGCACTATCAATAACGTTTTTAATGTAAACCATCATAGATTCTAGTCTTGCTGAACATTGATGACGCTTCCACATCAGCCGTCATGAAAACCACTTATCAAGCGTCATTAAAAGGTATTTTTGTTGTAGTGTGTATATTTTATAACATATGAGTTTTATACTTTAAGATATAGATATAATTAGGATATTATGGTTGGTAATAATTAGAAATAGCCGTCTAGACCTAGTCTTGACCCCGGTTGACCCCGGTTGACTTTTTAGACCAAAAGTCAACTATGGGTCAACACTTTATCCAATTTAGTCCTAAATTCCATTAGACTTGTGTAGTTGACCAAAAATTAACTATTAGTCACCATTGACCTAGGATTGACCTAGGGTTGACCAGAGTTGACCAGGGTTGACCAGAGTTGACCAGTTGACCAAAAGTCAACTGTAAGTCAACCGTTGACTCAAATCGACCTAGATTAATTCTGTTTGACTTGCATTGACCCAGTTTGACATGGGTAGGCCTAATATGACTTAGGTTGACCTCGTACAGTCTAGTTTGACGTGTCTTAACCTAGAATGACTAAATAGGATTTAAATTATTTTGACTTTATTTCCTAAGCATAGTATTGATACGTCTTGTTCTCTATAGGTCCTCGAGATGCTGTATTTGCTCCGGTTGATATATCATACCATATTACAGGCAAGTACATTCTCTGACACTTTTCCAATTTATAATGATTGTTATGATTCATGTAATTAGTGTGGATATGCTTGTTCTCGACACATTGGTCACACAGATTGGTATTCATGGATCCCGATATGAGATGTTAATCCTCGTTATCTTGGTATATCTTGTGCAAGCCCCCTTGTAGTTCTTCTGCAGTATATGTACACCGATTCTCGAGGAGACTTGCTCCCTTCTCGTAGAATCCCGTGTCGTAACGTGTCTTGCTTGGATCCACTCTACTAGTCGGGGACGGGGAGTACTAGTGTAGATGTGTGGTCATACCCGCCTTGTATATATTGTGAACCTTGTGAATGCCAATCCTATACAACACGTATGATTGGCTAGATCATAACCTTGTACAGACCCAATCCGGCCACATGTTGTAGCTAGTATTCACACACCTAGATATATGATTCTTGATTCTTGTACATGCCATGATCAGTTTACTTGCCTTGTTCTAGCTCTAGTTTTACAGCTTACCTTGCCATGATACTCACATGTACATTATATGATTTTCTTGTATATACTCTCTATTTACTGTCTTATAGCTTTTGTCACATCTTGTGAATTGTTGTTAGTAGATTGTACTCGTTCCATCTTGATAGGATATGTTAAAAATATTACAGATGCTGACGAGGGGGATTACTGTACCTACTACGGTCCGGATGACGTAGTGGGCCTAGACCTGGAGACTTTGGTCCAGCAGGGCTTAGCTCCGCCTGGCGAGACCTTACCCCTTGCTTAGTTAGAGTAGGTCTTTGATACTGGACTTTGTCTCCAGCTACTTTTGAGACTGTATTACATTTTGGATTGTATTAGAGACTTGGACTTGTATATATTCTTTGTGTTGGACTTGACAAGTTATTATTATTTTATCGTCTTGTTGTCTTTATATTTCAGTCTTTACTTTGTTATCTTAGAGTCGTGATTGAGCATTCATATATATATTCAGTGCTTGTCCTCCGTTCAGAGTTGACCATATTCTCGACAGGTTTTTGTTATATATATAAACTGTTTAGAGTAGAAAAATCTACAGCGTTCCATGCCGATTTTCGGTGAGGGCTGGACGTTATCGCGTCACGTGCCCTTTTAGCGGGTGCGAGTCGTGACACGTTTTAGTGGTAGCCCACGCAGGTCCTGAAGTCGCAATTAGTGCGATGTCGTAGTGGCGCTCGACTTAGAGTGCTATTACGAGCCTGCGGTACGTATCTAGGTTAGGCTATAGGCTAAGAGTACTCAATCACGGTAGGATGTTTCCTTGCTTATCTTGCTTACCGTCTTTGATATTGATTTAATGCATTCTAGCTGTCCTCCTTTGATATAATCTTTCTTGTGCCATATTGATATATTCCTTTCAATCTGTCTCCAGGATAGTTATGACTCACTCTCCTGGCGAGGAGCACGGGAAGACGAAGAGGTCTGCCACCTCTGGCGGGCAGGCTCCGGTCACTTCTCCCACAGATGGGACTTCTGTTGGGGCTCTCGGAAGTACTCCTCCAGCTACCTCGATGACAGTCCTGGGGTTGCGGGTGCTCTTCCCGTAGTGCCGGGAGCTGTCGGGGGTGCTCTTCCTCCTCCTGCGCAGCGAATTCCTCCGCCAGTTGCAGGCGTACTTCCACCTCCACCTTCTCTGCCTACAGATATGGGGCAGATGCTTACCTTCCTCCAGCAGATACTGGAGACTCAGAGAGCCCAGGCCGAGGCTCAGTAGAGGCAGACAGACGCGATGCGTCAGGGCATGGAGGATGTCCATCAGTTGGCCCTTGCAGCCGTGGAGCAGAGGGCTCCTCATCCGGGGATGCGTACTAGGTACGGAGATATCCAGGACTTCAAGAAGCTCGGGCCCCGTGACTTCAGTAGGACCGAGGGTGTGGTCTATGCAGATGATTGGCTCGAGGATATCGAGCGGCAGATGAGGGCCTTCCGCCTGGCAGACGACCTGAAGGTCGAGGCGGTAGGTTTGCAGTTGCTAGATATTGCACGCACCTGGTTCAGGAATGAGCCAGCCCTAGCTGGAGAGGGCCGTACTTGGGCAGAGTTCAAGCTCCTCTTCAAGGAGAAGTTCTTCTCCTCCACGGACAAGATTAACCTGGTGCGACAGTTCCAGGATCTGCAGCAGGGCAGTCTATCTGTGGAGGAGTACGCAGCGGAGTTCGACCGTCTGAGCCGATACGCAGAGTACATGGTTTGAGACCCGGAGATCAGGGCGAGCCATTTCAGGGAGGGGCTGGCTTGGGATATCAAGCACCTCATTCCCTCCTTCTATGAGACATATGCCCAGATCTATGCGGAGGCCCGCAAGGTAGAGCGGGAGTGGGGCTTGAAGCCCAAGAGGGAGCGTGATCATTTCTCGGGGGCTACTAGCAGCGCAGGGGCCGCTAAGCGCCCTCAGCTTCAGCATCGTTCCATCCAGCATCACCAGCCGCAGGTGCAGGCCAGAGCACCGGTTCAGCATCAGGTGCAGCACACTCAGCAGAGGCAGGCACAGCATGGGGCTCCTTGCAACTTCTGCAAGAAGCCCGATCACATCTGGGAGGTCTGCCGGAAGAGGCTGGGCTTGTGCCTCTATTGCGGGGAGGCTGGACATCAGTTGAGAGATTGTCCTACGAACCATCGCCGTGCATCTCAAGGAGCACAGGGTAGGCCACCTATGGCACCGCATCACGCCCTCCACCAGCAGCGGGATATACCCCGTCAGGACAGGGCTTTTGCGATGACAGTTGAGGATCCTGCACGCGTTGGACTAGGAGGTAGGGTCTTGCTCTTTCTTTTACCTGTTCTTTCCGTCTATTGATTGATGATTGCTTTCTTAGTACCTTTAGTTTGCATATGTGATGATCATGCTAGATAAATAGAACACCCCAATGAAGATTGCAATAACACGATACTGTAGAGATTTAAAACCATGCATGTGTTCTGATTGCCTGGATTACATGTTATATAACTTAGGATAAAATTTAGTAGACCTTGATTGTGGGGTGCTTGACCTAGAGAAGAGTACGATCGTTTGAATTTCGAGGACAAAATTTTTTAAGAAGGGTAGATTTGTCACCTCCAGTTTTCAAATTAGGAGTATTTTTGTCATTTTTCAAGTTTTATAATTTTTAGGAATTTATTTGATTTTATGTGATTTTTTGGAATTTATTTGGGTTGGTTTGGATTTTATCCAATTCGGACTCAAATTGGAGACCCGGGTAGTCTGGACCCTAGTGGGACCCACATACTAGCTGGACTTGGCCCACATACTATCATAATTAGGTTAGAAATCTTAAACCCTATTTTCCATGGCTTAATTAGCCATTTTAGAGCTTAATTGGTTAATTAGAATCAAACCGAACCAAACCCGAAACAAACCGAACCCAAACTAAGTCTATTGGGTTTGGGGCTTATTGGATCCTACCTAAAACCCACAAACCCTTCCCCCACACCATGGCCGGTCATGAATAGCCCCCCCCTTTCCTTCTCCATTAAGAAAAACTCTCTCTCTCTTCCAAACTCCATTTTCTTCCAAGCTTCTTCTTCCTCCAAGAAAAGAAATCTAGGTATGCTTCTAATTTGTCATTTAATCCTCCTTTACATTTATTTCCTTCACCATAAGTGATGAGAAATGAATTCTCTACACTTTGCCCATAAATTTGTTAGGATTCCTAATAATCTAGGTTAGAGGATTAATTAGGGGTTTCTAATTAGAGAGGGATTTATATATATATATATATATATATATATATATATATATATATATATATATATATATATTATATATATATATATATATGTATAATATATATATATATATATATATATATATATATATATATATATATATATATATATATATATATATATATATAAAATATATATATATATATATATATATATATATATATATATATATATATATATATATATATATATATATATATAAAATATATATATATATATATATATGTGTGTGTGTGTGTGTGTGTGTGTGTGTGTGTGTGTGTGTGTGTGTGTGTGTGTGTGTGTGTAGTATTTGTATATATATGTATTTGTGTGTGTGTGTAGAGAATGGTGGTGGTGGTGTTTGTGTCATGAGAGTGGTGTGTGTGTGTGTGTGTAGTATTTGTATATATATGTATTTGTGTGTGTGTGTAGAGAATGGTGGTGGTGGTGTTTGTGTCATGAGAGTGGTGTGAGAGTGTGAGAGTGCTTGTGTGAGTGTGTGAGAGTGTGAGTGTGTGTTTGTGGGAGGGTGTGTGTGTATGTATATATATATATATATATATATATATATATATATATATATATATATATATATATATATATATATATATATATATATATATATGTATGTATATATATATATATATATATATATATATATATATGTGTGTGTGTGTGTGTGTGTGTGTGTGTGTGTATGTGTGTTTATATATATGTATATGTATATATATATGTGTGTGTATATATATATAGATGGATAGGTAGAGGAGGAGTGAATAGAAGAGTGAGTGAATGAATGAATGGAAGGATGAATGAATGAGAGGAAGAATGGATGAAGGAGTAGTAGAAGAAGAAGAGCAACAACAGCAGGAATTTCAGCAGCAGCAGCAGCAGTTTGGGCCATGTTTGCATCCCCATTTGACCCCTATACATCCCCCAATAAGTCCCCAAAGTATACCTCCTATATCCACCAAAATATCTACTATACAACCCATATATTTGTGAGTGTTAGAAGAGTGTAAGTTGGTTGAAAAATTAGTGGTTAGGGTGGTAGAAAATAAGCTAAGTTCATGTTAGCATGTTATGTGTTAAGGTAAATACTATGTTAAGGTATTCCCATAGAGATTAAGATACATGGATTTGATACTTGGATTTGAGTTAGGATTAGAGATAGAGGTATAGGTTGGTCATGGGCTAGAGTGGGAGTTAGAATCGAGTGGTCTCTTGTGATACCGAGAAGGTATCACAAGGTAAATAGTATTTACCCTATGTATAGGGTAAGGTATCTTGATACTTCAAGATACCAAGTTTGAGTGTTAAGATACCATGGTATGGTATCGAGATACGAGGGTCGAGTGTTAGAACACCTTAGAGAAGTATTGGAGGATGAGTAGAGCGAGGGTTTATAGGTAGAGTATTGGTTAGAAGCTAAGGTAATAGGTTTACCTTGGTAAGAAAATATGGTTAAGATTAAGATAATATGTTAGTCTTAGGATATGTTAGTTTTGGTTGGAATATAAATATTAGAGTTAGTAGTTAGAGTTGGATACTAGTTAGATATATATTAAAGGGTATCATGAGTGGTGTGCCAAGGTAATGGGTTTACCTTGGCAAGGTAATGAGGTAAGGGTAAGGTAAAGGGTATTTACCTATGTAGAGGGTAAGGTAATGGTGAGTTGTGTTAAGATACTAAGTTATCTAGTTAGATGTTAGCTAGTAGCATCTTAGTTTTAGAGTTAGAGTTAGACTTCATATATTAGATATAGTATCTTAGGATATAGATAATGTTAGAGTATATGTTATGTTGGATATGTAGGAGTTAAGGTATTGCTAGTAGAGGATGTCAGAAGGAATATGTTAATATGTTAGAATGTATAGATATTGATAAGTTAAGGTATTGATATGTTAGAGGGATTATTTGTTAGAGTGTTGAGTTGTGGGATATTTGGTAGATATATGTGGGTTAGATGTTAGAAAGTTTTGGTTAGAAAGTTAGAGTTTGATAGTGTTAGTGTATAGTTAGATAATGGTTTAAGTTTAGCATAATATTAGTAAGATATCCTAGTTGAGTTTAGAGAGTAGGATAGTATTTAGAATAGGATACCAAGTGATAACTTGGTTAGAGAGTTAGAAGAGAGTTTATATAGAGTGGCATTTTCAAGATACCATGGTGATATCTTAACTTTACCTTTTTGCCTTAAGGTAATGAGAGATTTACCTTTTTGACTAATGCGATATCAAGATACCATGGTACGGTATCGAGATACTAGAAGAAGGCTAGAATACCATATTAGAGAGTAGGAAAAAACTTAGAATGAAGGTAGAGAAGTCTAGAGTCAGAGTTAGAGGCTAAGGTAAGGGTTTACCTTGGAAAGGGTAAACGGGGTATTTTAAGGTAATGTATATTTTATAACATATGAGTTTTATACTTTAAGATATAGATATAATTAGGATATTATGGTTGGTAATAATTAGAAATAGCCGTCTAGACCTTGTCTTGACCCCGGTTGACCACGGTTGACTTTTTAGACCAAAAGTCAACTATGGGTCAACACTTTACCCAATTTAGTCCCAAATTCTATTAGACTTGTGTAGTTGACCGAAAGTCAACTATTAGTCACCATTGACCTAGGATTGACCTAGGGTTGACCAGAGTTGACCAGGGTTGACCAGTTGACCAAAAGTCAACTGTAAGTCAACCGTTGACTCAAATCGACCTAGATTAATTCCGTTTGACTTGCATTGACCCAGTTTGACCTGGGTAGGCCTAATATGACTTAGGTTGACCTTGTACAGTCTAGTTTGATGTGTCTTGACCTAGAATGACTAAATAGGATTTAAATTGTCTTGACTTTATTTCCTAAGCATAGTATTGATACGTCTTGTTCTCTATAGGTCCTCGAGATGCTGCATTTGCTCCGGTTGACATATCATACCATATTGCAGGCGAGTACATTCTCTGACACTTTTCCAATTTATAATGATTGTTATGATTCATGTAATTAGTGTAGATATGCTTGTTCTCGACACATTGGTCACACGGATTGGTATTCATGGATCCCGACATGAGATGTTATTACTCGTTATCTTGGTATATCTTGTGCAAGCCCCTTGTAGTTCTTGTGCAGTATATGGACACCGATTCTCGAGGAGACTTTCTTCCTTCTCGTAGAATCTCGTGTCGTAACGTGTCTTGCTTGGATCCACTCTACCAGTCGGAGACGGGGAGTACTAGTGTAGATGTGTGGTCATACCCGCCTTGTATATATTGTGAACCTTGTGAATGCCAATCCTACACCACACGTATGATTGGCTAGATCATAACCTTGTGCATACCCAATCTGGCCACATGTTGTAGCTAGTATTCACACACCTAGATATATGATTCTTGATTCTTGTACATGCCATGATCAGTTTACTTGCCTTGTTCTAGCTTTAGTTTTACAGCTTACCTTGCCATAATACTCACATGTACATTCCATGATTTTCTTGTATATACTCTCTATTTACTGTCTTATAGCTTTTGTCATATCTTGTGAACTGTTGTTAGTAGATTATACTCGTTCCATCCTGACAGGATATGTTGAAAATATTACAGATGCTGACGAGGGGGATTACTGTACCTACTACGGTCCGGATGACGTAGTGGGCCTAGACCTGGAGACTTTGGTCCAGCAGGGCTTAGCTCCGCCTGGCGAGACCTTACCCCTTGCTTAGTTAGAGTAGGTCTTTTATACTGGACTTTGTCTCCAGCTACTTTTGAGACTGTATTACATTTTGGATTGTATTAGAGACTTAGACTTGTATATATTCTTTGTGTTGGACTTGACAGGTTATTATTATTTTATCGTCTTGTTGTCTTTACATTTCAGTCTTTACTTTGTCATCTTAGAGTCGTGATTGAGCATTCATATATATATTCATTGCTTGTCCTCCGTTCGGAGTTGGCCATATTCTCGACAGGTTTTTGTTATATATATAAACTATTTAGAGTAGAAAAATCTACAGCGTTCTACGTCGATTTTTCGGTGAGGGCTGGACGTTGTCGCGTCACGTGCCCTTTTAGCGGGTGCGGGTCGTGACATGCAGTGACATCATCTTTGGAAGTAGATTTTGGAAGTGAAGTAGAATAGATGATGCGATGTAATTCGTTGTTAAACAAGTTCAAGTTATTAGCCTTAAACTTTCTAGGATGAGCACGTACGGGCGCACAAAGCTCATTCCTGAAACTAACGAGAGTCGTACCATCGGAGAAATCAAAATCAGTGATGTCATCGAGCGGGGCACCTTCGTTTGGAATACCAAGGATTTTTGCTTATGTTTTATCAGTGAATTCGATATCGATCCCTCCGACACGTGTTCTCGCAGTAAAAGTATCTAACACAAAATTACAATAGAATAATCTAATGGCATTAGTAGCTATAGGGAATTGTAAGGTAACAAAGTGTTGTAACCCTAATGCCTCAAAGTAAGGGCGGTGGTCAGGAAAGACAGTCCATTTAATCGGTGATCCGGTACAGATAGTACGCATAATGAAATCGGCATACCATAATAAAGCTTGGTCGAAAGTTTTGAAGTAAAACTCGTCCGATGCACCGTCATCCGATTGGACCGAAGAAAAGAGGGAATCCGTATGCGGATCCGAAGACGATGCCTCTTCACTGGCATTGGTCTTCTTCCTCTTGAAGGGATTGAACTTAGGCATTTTTTCCCAAAAATTCTAGAAACCCTAAGAATTTGAAAGTGGATGAGAGAAGGAACTATACCTTCCAAGAATTGGATATGTTGTTGAGAACGAAATTCTCCATACGAATCCAAAGTTTGGACGAAGATCTCCACGTGGATTGGAAGAACAAGGGTGAAAAAGAGCTAGGGTTTGGAGGCACGGCTGCTGTTGTTTGAGGATGTTTGGAAGAATGAAGAAGATGGGGGCCTCGGGTTCTGGCTGGTACATATATATACGCAGCCAAACTCTGGCCGAATTTGGACCGAGCACGGGCCGAATTCGCCAAGGTTGCCTGGCTATATATGTGTAAAAAAAATAACAATGAGGCCACATCTTTTTCCTTAATTCATTTTAAATGTTTAATTCAGAGTTTAGTAACTTTAAATCTTAAATAATATAATTAATATTTTTTTATAAATTAATATTCTTTACTCAGCATCTGTCTCAGATTGGTTGTAGGAGTACTATCCCAGCTAACGGAGGTTCACCGGGGAACTCTTAAGTACCGCTTCGCTTCGACCGTAGTCGTGGTGACAGACAGACTCTTTTTAGGCTTGTCTCGAAAACAGTTTTTGAGTATCGAATAAATTAATTAATAAAACAAAATTAATTAATATTATTGATATCTAAAATTCCTAATGCTCGACGTAAATAATTGAAACGGTCTTCCACTAGAGGTTTTGTGAGTATGTCAGCTAATTGATTCTGAGTGTCTATGTATACAAGGTCTATATCTCTATTTTATTGATGATCTCTAAGAAAGTGATGTCGAATCTCGATATGTTTAGTACGGGAGTGACATACTGGATTCTTAGTCAAATTAATAGAACTAGTGTTATCACAGAAAATGAGTATGTGTGTAAAATGCAATTCATAGTCTTATAAAGTCTGTTTCATCCATAAAATTTATGCACAACAACGTCCTGCGGCGATATATTCAGCCTCGGTTGTTGATAATGCAACAGAATTTTGCTTTTTACTAAACCAAGAGACTAGAGATTTTCCTAGGAAATGACATGTACCGCTGGTACTTTTTCTATCTACTTTGCATCCGACAAAATCAGCATCAGAATAACCGGTTAGGTCAAATGTTGTGGTTTTGGGATACCATAAGCCGACAGAAGAAGTACCTTTAAGGTATCGGAAGATACGCTTAACCGCGCACAGATGTGATTCCTTAGGATTAGCTTGAAAATATGCACATAAGCAAACACTAAACATAATGTCTGGTCGACTAGCAGTTAAATACAGTAAGCTACCGATCATACCTTGATACTTACGTATGTCGACAGGTTTGCCTTGTTCATCAATATCAAGCTTGGTTGAGGTCGCCATTGGAGTGCTAAGTGGCTTTGCTGCTTCTATGTCAAACTTCTTTAACGTATCCTTTGTGTACTTCGCTTGATTTATGAACGTCCCATTGTTGGTTTATTTGATTTGCAGTCCGAGAAAGAATTTCAGCTCTTCCATCATGCTCATCTCAAACTCATTCTGCATACACTTTAAAAATTCTTGACAAAGAGATTCATCAGTAGATCCAAAAATAATATCATCTACATAGACTTGAATCAAAAGAATATTGTTATTCAAAGATTTTATAAACAAAGTAGTGTCAACCTTTCCCTTTGAAAAACCGTTATCAAGTAAAAAAGAGCTTAAACGATCGTACCAAGCACGAGGGGCTTGTTTCAAACCGTATAAGGCTTTCTTCAACTTGAAAACATATTCAAGAAATTTAAAATCATTAAAATCGGGTGGTTGAGCTACATAAACCTCTTCTTTTATAAAACTATTTAAAAATGGGCTTTTGACATCCATTTGAAATAACTTAAAATTATGAAAACATGCAAATGCACATAATATCCGAATGGATTCTAATCTCGTAAGTGGGGCATAAGTCTCATCGTAGTCGATACCTTCTTCTTGATTGTATCCTTGATCTACGAGTCGAGCCTTATTACGAGTCACTAAACCATTCTCGTTCAATTTATTTCGGAATACCCATCGGGTGCCAATGATCGGATGATCAATGGGCTTGGGAACAAGTTCCCAAACTTGATTCCATTCGAATTGGTTAATTCCTCTTGCATAGCATCTAACCAAAAATTATCACTACATGCTTTATCAATATTTTTGGGTTCAAACTGCGAGACAAAAGCAACACAAGAAGCAATATCTTTATTCGAGAAACGAGTACTTACACCCTTGGTAATCTCACCAATTACCAAGTCCTTTGGATGATTAGCCAAGAATCTCATCTCTTTTGGTGTAGTCTCAAGATTGCTAGTTTCGGCTTCTTTGCTTGAAGGTTCATCTGATGCCTGATGTGATGGTTTTCCATTTTTGTGTGAAGGTTTTATAGTAGCTGTACTTGGTGTGATTATGTCTTCATTGTCATCATCGTCTAAGTGTTGATTTAGCTCATCAAACTTGACATTGATAGATTCTTCGATGATCATGGTTCTTTTGTTGAAGACTCTGTATCCTTTGCTCTTTGCTGCATAACCTAAAAATATACCTTTATCGGCCTTTTCATCAAATTTACTCAAATTTTCTTTAGTATTAAGAATAAAACATTTACAACCAAAGATTTTGAAATAAAAAACATTTGGTGTTCTATCAAACCATAGTTCATAGGGAGTCTTCTTCGATATAGGTCGAATTAGAACCCTATTGAGAATATAGAATGTTATATTTACAGCTTCAGCCCATAAGTATCTAGGTAGACTAAACTGGTTTAACATTACTCTAGCCATTTCAGATAGAGTTCTGTTCTTACGTTCCACAACTCCATTTTGTTATGGAGTCCTAGGGCAAGAGAATTCATGCAGATAACCGTGTGTGTCACAAAATTGCTTGAATTCTGCATTCTCAAATTCGTCGCCATAATTACTGCGAATACGAGCAATCATGAACCCTTTTTTATTCTGTACTTTCTTGCAAAATGTGCCGAATTCTGATAATGCATCATTCTTGCGTGCAAGAAAATAAACCCATGTATATCTAGAAAAATCATCTATAATGACAAATGCATATAACTTACCACATAGACTAGCAATTCTACTTGGTCCAAATAAGTCTATATGCAACAGTTTTAAAGGTCTAGTGGTACTTACAGCGTTCTTGGATTTGAATGCAGATTTGGTAGCTTTGTTCTTTTCACATTCACTATATACCGTATCCTTCTTGAAAGAAATATCCGGTAAGCCGCGTACCAACTTCTTCGTAGATAATCTTAAAATTGTATCAATGTTTGCATGACCGAGTCTCATATGCCATAGTTGACTCTCAATGCTTTTGGCCATCAAACATCTACCTGCTTTGTTAGCATCTTCCAACAAGTAGAAAACATATATATTGTCTTCCCTAATACCTTCAAATATAATACTACCATTAAACTATCAACTATAGTACATTTATATTTTACAAAGTTAATACAATAACCGTGATCAGCTAAATGGCTTATGCTGAGCAGATTATGTTTTAACTCGGTAACTAGACAAACATCTTTAATCACTGGATAGGGAGCCTTACCAATGTCACCGATACCGATTATGTACCCTTTTAAATTATTACCGAAGGAGACGTATTCTTCTTTATTCCTCTTCGACAGTGTTGCGAATAATGAAGCGTCACCGGTCATGTGTCGTTAGCAACCGTTGTCGAAGATCCATTTGCTTCTAGTATGTGAAGGGCGTCCCACCTACAAAACAATTTGCAGATAAAACTCTTGGTACCTATTTCTTGTAGGGTCTTGACTGGTTAGTTTTCGGTATCCATGCATAAATATTTAAATCTACTAACTTTCTGATTCTATATGCAGAAGATATATGACCAATGAGGCCACAATAATGACATTTAGCATTGTGAGTGTTGAAAGTAGTGTGAGGTGCATGATTGGTAGGTTTTGGTTTTCTAATATAGAAGAATGTATGCCTATTAGTCTTCTTGGGCATAGTTTTGGTATGGTTTGGTCTGACAGTGTTGGGCATGTTTCGATGATTCGGTAATTGACACGTGTTAGAATAGGAAGCAGCAACTTCATGCCGTTTTTCTAAACTACTTTCCAACTTTTTGGAAGTGTCATACAATCTAGTATAGTCAGATGTGAGTGATTCTAATCTGACATGTGCACACTGGAGACTCTTTCTCTCCTTAGATAGGTCTTCCTTTAACTGGATAATAGTTTGGTTTTTTTCTTCGGACAGCTTAACAGTCTCGTATAACAATAATTTAATAGAAGAAAGCTCACCAGACTCATTTGAAGAGTCATTATCTCTAACATGATCTAGTAGGTCGGTAAGTCTTCCTATTTTACCTTTTTACTCTTTGAGTACCTTCTTAGAGGTTTCATATTTACTACACAGTTTCCTGTAATCATCTAACAGATCAATGAAAGCCTCTCCTAGTTGCTCAAAGATGAAATCATCATAAGGATAAAATAGAGGATTAATGATTACCTGATCGTAAGCCATCAAGCATATATTTGCAGCGTCATCTGATTGTTCGTCTTCTGAGTCGCTGGCTTCACTTTCATGCCATTTGCTTATGTTGGCGTACTTTCTTGATGTAGATTTCTTTAGATAGCCTTTGTCATATTTGCTGTTTTTTCTTTGATGATGATGCTGTTGGACAGTCTTTCTTCATATGTCCTTTCTTCTTGCATCCGTAGCAACTAGGATCTTCCTCGTTGTTGTTGTTGTTGCTGTCTTTTGTTCTCCTGTTAAATCTCATGAACTTCTTGAATTTTCTTACCAGAAGAGCTTGATCTTCAGAGTCGGAGTCGCTGTCATCAGAATCATCTTTGATGGTTCTTTTATGTTGAGCCTTGAGAGCGATCGTCTTCTCTGACTTCTCCTTTGGTGTAGCATCTACAAAGTATTGAAGTTCTAACTCGTGAGTGAGTAGCTTACCCATGAGTGTTTTCAGAGACATTGTTGAGAGGTCGTTCCCTTCAATGATTGCAGTAGCCTTTGGAATCCAGTTCTTTGTAAGGGCTCGTAGAAGTTTACGAATCTTCTCATGGTTACGGTAATCCTTGCCTAGTGAAGACAGAGGATTTACAATATCCAAGAATCTTGTAAACATCTGAGTGATTGATTCACTTGGCTTCATTTTGAACGCCTCGTACTCCTGAGTAAGTCTGCTAATCTTTGACTCCTTGACTTGTGTTGTTCCTTCGTGGGTTACTTCGAGAAGTTTTCATACTTCGTTTGATGTTGTGCAAGTAGACACCCTGTTGAATTCAGTTCTATCTAAAGCACAAAATAAAGCGTTAATAGCACGTGCGTCAAGACTGGCCTTTTTCTTTTTCTTCTCTGTATATTTGTCATGGGATTTTTCAACTAAAACACCATCAATATTTATACAAGGGGGCTTTTTATAGCCATCAATAACTACAGACCATAAGTCAAAATCAAGAGATTTCAAAAAGAAACTCATACGTGTTTTCCAATAAGTATAGTTGTGCCGTGAAACAGATTGGGATCAGAATATAATACCTCTAGGTGGAGAGCCTGCTCTGATACCAATTATAGGAACGAAATCGTAAAGCAGAATACTCTAGAGGAGGGTGAATAGAGTAGGCAACAGAATATTGCTAATTAAAAAACTCGTTAGCAGTTATATCATAGATATAAAAATAATCACAAAGTAAATTACAGAAATAAAAAGTGATCAGAAGACAAACGCAAACACCGAGATTTATACTGATTTTCCTCTTGTGAGGACTAGTCCAGTCGAAAGAACTCTAGCTTCCAGTTGAATCCACTATTGGAAAATCCTGCAAGTTTTCATACGAAGTCCTTACAACTTCTACAGACACGAGCTTTGATACGAAGAACTCGACCAACTTCAATTGTGAAGAGTTGTATTTTCTATCAAGCCTCTAATTATAATTTCCCTTGAAACTTCTAGACCGCACCGTACTGGCAAATCGACTAGAGGATTGTAACTGGCTTGGGATTTGAAAATGTAAGCTCTGAAAACTCTTTGGAGAAAATGTAAGCTTTAGAAGAGAAGAGATTGAAATTGAATTGGTGATTTGAAATGATCAAAATACTTCTCTATTTATAGTTTTTCCAAAGACAGAACTCTGATAGAATTCGGGCAGAATTCAGACAGAACTCTTTGTAACAAACCGCAACTGAAGGATGACCAAGTTCAAAATCAAATATTCACTTAACGTTCATCTTGGCCGAACTCTGGCGAACTTTGGCCGAGTTCTGCTAGGGTTCTGCCAGTTCATTTTTGAGAAAAATCAATTTGGCTTTTTGAAAAGTCCTTTAGAAGCTTTTTGTAAAAATGATGATTTTAAAAAAAACATAGGTCATTTTTAAAGAGATAGGTCAGTTTTGAAAAACAATTCCGAACAGCCTATTTGCCAGTACAACTTGGTGTACAATGTATTCCTAGACTCAATAAAATAAAAAATTACATTGCTTTGAAGGAAATACATTTGGAATGGGACTTCAGTCTTGAACATAGTAGATATCCATCGTTGAGCAGTGTCCAAAACATCGTAGGTAAACATCTGAATTAACTTGCATTTATATCGAGACAGAGTTTGATCAATTATTAAAATCATGTTTGACCATGACCAATGGGCCAACATTACAGACTACAAAAATCTAAGGAAACCTAGGTACTATCACGATACTATTGGTCTATAACTCTATAAGGAAATTACTATCAATACAGTATTACTCCTATATGGGTCAAGGTATCAATAGGTTTAGAAGAATTGACTCGGTTGGACAAAACTAGGATAAGGTGACAGAGGGGTTTATAATTACATAATACGGGGAACAAGTTCGAGAGAATCACGAATTGAGAAGTTACAGACCATGGTAGAATATTTTGATAAGTTCAAAGAGAAATTTTCACTTGAATAAGGCACAACTAAGTAGGCACTTAGTCAAGAAATTTTGGGAGAATGCCGCCTAGTAATATGGATATTAGACACAAGAGGTATAAAAGTCAAGGATATGATTTTGAAATTATGACATGGTTAGGGACGGAATAAGGGCCTTCTCGATCTCATAGTTGGAATGATCACGATATTGTGATCGCTAATCATAGAATAGGAGGTTAAGGGATGAAAGGATGGTGATATGGTCTGGAGCTACAACTCCAGGTCAGTTAGAGTAATCTGGTAGTCAAACAAACTGAAGAGATTGCACACTAGTTCATACTATAGTTTAGCCTATTATCAGGTTTCTAAGATAATACATGATTCCTTAAACACGACTAGCCTAATATTATTCCAGAATCTAAGTAATATTAGAAGGTATTCTACCATATCTCTTCTCCACTAGTATACTATATTTTATAGCCTAGCTTCATTAGAGGTAACTCCTAATAATACAATATCAAGCTGCTCATAATATAATCTGACAAGGTCTTCAAATGTCCTAGATTTTCGAAATTCAACACAACATTTAATTCTTAAGTTTTTCCCTACGTAACATCTTCATCTCAGAAATTTATCATCCACTATGTACTACTCAACTCTAGATTCTATTCATCAATCTAGTTTAGGATACTCTACTTTTCTATCTTAAAATCTTGTTTTCTTCTCATCTCATGCTATTTCATTTTTTGTCCTTATTTTCTGAATGACTAATCTTGATGATATGTCTTCCTACAACCTATGGTGCTAGTTTTCTAACATATTTGCACACCATAATCATTTTTTCCCTCACTTTTATCTTTTTACCAGATTCTACTTCCTCATATTCCTTTATTTGGATTTCAACTTCAAGATCTTGCTTAATATAGTTCTCTCTGTAATCTTTGTTATGTCATCGGAGATAATCTTGGTCATTATCCTCGTCTCAATAACTTTTCCTAAATTTCAACCTTATACACCTTCATTTATGTCACAACCCGCACCCTAGAATAAGGGCACGAGACGTGGGTACGTCCAGCCTACGCCACAGTGTCGGCGGTAGAACGCTGTCCTAGGTCACAACATCTAACAAGGTAATAACAGTTATACTTCCCGAATGGGGGTGATATAACAGAAGTATAACTCAATCACAGCTAAGGTAGAACAGGATAATGATAGAATGATAGATAAATAACATATCCAGAACAGAAGAAAATCACAGAGATACAATCCAGAATTCTAAGTGTCTAAAATAAATATATAACTCAGAAATATCCCAGAATCTAAATACAGTGATCCAGAAAGTAAAGACAATCCTAAACTAAGGGAGTGTCGTCTACTGCTAGTGGATCCTGTGCTGGTCTAAGTCCAGGTGTAAGCCCCCTAAATTTTCGGGATTTATTTTTGAATTTTCTAAATAATTTATTCTCGATAATTTATTTTATTTAATTAATTTTGATCTTTAAATGCTCTTTACCGTGACTTGGAATTCCAGAGCAGCAGGGATGCCAGTCTCTGGAAACTTCCTTCTTGAAGTTTGTAGTAGACGAGATTATCTTCGTATTGATATATCGTGTCCCACTCGAACTTGTTCCCTTGTGCTCCATTTGCTTTGCGCAACTTTCGGGTCAATTTAGACCAATTTCGTCTGCCGTAATTCGTGAATTAATTTCCAACTTAATTTCCGGGCCCGACATCGGTCCAATCCAGTCGAACCAATATATGGGCCTGGCCTGTTTTGAGTCTACTATGCATGCCACTTGCGTGCCACCGATTTGATCTCCCTTGTGCTCCCATTCCATCCGTAATTTTAATTGGTTTAATTTATAAATTAATTAAATCTTGGCTTCGACTTTGTCCAAACTTGGCTCAACGTCCGACCCAGTTTGGCATGGACCCTACCATGTCTACCCGTATCACCCCACTATTGTATTTGTATTTTCTCATACTCAAAAATATCCTCTTTATACAAATATCTCTATTTCTCTCTCTTATGTATATATATACTATATACATATATATATAACACTCTCTCTCTCTCTCCTATTACTCCCACACAACACCCATCACACCCCTATCCTTTACAGCAAGAGAATACCCCCCCAAACCGACTTCTCTCTCTCCTCTTATTCAAATATCTTCCTCTCTCTCTACTACTCTTTCTCTCTCTCTCTTATATTTATATACACTCACACACAATAACTCTCTACCTCTCTCTTTTTTAACACACAAACTCCACCACCCCCCCAAGCTTCAGCCGAACTCACCCCCCTACAAGTCGAGCACCTCCCTCTTCTTCCTTTCCTCCTCCTTCTCCTCCCTCTCCTCCTCCTACTCACCACCATCATCACACCACCCTCACCAACACCACCTTCACCCGAGCCACGACCACTCCCGCCACCACTGTCGTGAGCACGACGCATGCCGCCGCTCGCCATGCCTCGCGGTGACCGCCACCGCCGTGCGACAGAGCAGCAACAGCTGCAGTGGTCGCAACTACAGCAGCGGCAGCGCAAAGCCGCAGCAGCGTGCATGCAAGACAGCCGCCCGTCGCCATCGCCGGCGACCGCCGCCTTCGCCGCTGTCGCGCACGGCCACCGGCCACCCCCTCGTGCGGGCGCCCCCGGTGAGCCACCCTGTGGCCACCCCACTTCCCCGACGCGCCGAATAGGCTATTCGTGCATTTCGTACGAAATCTCGTCGACGCGCGCGGGAAAGTTCAGAAATGGCATTTCGAAGCAGCAACTTCGCACATGTTTTTCGAGAAATTCGACCGTTGGATCGGCGATTTCCTTGCTCCGTCTCAATCTCGGTATATATCTCTTCGCTCATCTCAAATTTATCCATTAATTTTATCGTTTGATACATCAAAACCGGCCACCAAGTTGACGTTTTAATTGTACTATTTTTGGACAATTTTGCGATGCCAACTTCGCGGGTTCGTATCTTCGTCGTCGCAGCTCCATTTTGCGCACCAGTTCCGGTGCACAGCTGATATAACCCTCTTCCTGCCCCCTTTAGATTCCATTTCAGTTTGAGCTTGTTAGGTCGATCGAATTCGACGCCAAAGTTGGCCGTTCGAATTCTTAGTGTTGCACTTGTAAAATTCTATTTTTGAACCCGGGACTCCGGATTCAATTTCTGATACCACCAGTAGACTCGTGGCGTCGTTCTGGTATGTTTTCATATAAAGTTTGCTTGATTTGGAGAACGTGGGCCCTGGCACGTATTTCGGTGCAAAGTGGGTCCCACTTTCTGAGTCAACGGGACTTTTTGACGCCGGCTCATCGGAATCCAATTCAGGATATACCGTTGAGTTCGTATCGTCATTCTGGACTCGTTGACATATAATTTGCTAGTTTTAGTGGATATTGGTTCCGATACGCATTTCGGTGCAAGTCAGATACTAATATCCGGGCCAACGGGTCATTTTGAGATCGGCTCATCGGAATCCAATTCCGGATATACTGTTGAGTTCGTATCGTCATTCTGGACTCGTTGACATATAGTTTGCTGAGTTTTGAGGATATTGGCTCCGACACGCTTTTTCATGCAAATCAGAATTTCAATGTCCTGGTCAACGGACCAATTTGAGATCGGGTCAACGGAATCTAATTCCGGATATACCATTGGGTTCGTATCGTCATTCTGGATTCGTGGACATATAGTTTGTTAGGTTTAGTACACTTTTGTTCTGGCACATTTTTCGGTGCAAGGCGGGTCCGGCACGAACCGTTTGACCCGAAATTACTTTTTGCCCCTGTATCCAAATTGGACTTATGGATAGGATATCCTAGCTGATTTGACCATTCTGGACACGTTGGTGATGTTAGTTTCATCATCCGACAACATCTGTAGATTTCTTCCCTTTTTGTGTCACCCTATTATTATAATATTTTCTTCTTTGGTTATTTTAGAGACCCGTCGATTTCAGTGATTTCTAAATTTAAAATTCATAAGTTGACCTTGTAGATGTTTATAGAGACTAGCTTGACCTTTATTGACCATGGTTGACTACTTTGACTATACGTCGAAGTAGAGTCAACATTTGACCTAGGTTTGATTAGATTTGACCAACGTTGACTTTTTGACCAAAGTCAACTGTAGGTCAACCATTGACCTACTTAACCTAGATTAGACTTAGAGTTGACCGGAGTTGACCAGTACGTCAACCTTGACCCAGTTTGTCTTAGTTTGACTTAGTTTGACCTAGATGTTTAATATGTCTTTTGACCCTGATCAGCGCTTGTATTATTTCATCTTTAGGTCTGTGGCATCACTCTGAGCATCGACCCCATTTGACAGCTCAGGACCGCAGGCGAGTACATTCACTGATAGTTTTATTGTCTTGATATCTGCTATATCCAATTCAGTCGTAGTGTCTTACTTGATTCTTAGTCACGATAGTTCACGGGCTAGAATTATCGGATTCCTGTCATGAGATGTCATTCCTGGATTTCTTGGGATACTGGTACTTGTTTGGTCTTGATTCTTGTACTTGTATTGACGCTGATTCCTGAAGAGGACTTGCTCCCCTCTGAGGGAATCCCGCGTCATGACGTGCTATGTCCGGATCCGTATACTATTCGGAGAATGGGGAATTTTATAGATAGTGTGATCAATGCCCACCTTGAGTTACTACTTGTATCATAGCTATACCCTCACCTCACGATGGGTATAGCCTGACCTGTGCTACTACTTGCTCCATAGCTTACCATCCCGGCCGGACCGAGTCCACGCACTTGTAGCCGGTCGGCTGGAAGCCTGATTCTTGACCCATACCGATCACATTATGCTATAATATTCGAGGCACATTTTATATTTATTTATTATCATATATCCTGCTCGGTCCTACATTCAGTACTTTCTCACCATGCTATGATATTCAGTTACTCACATGTTTTACATGCCTTTATGTTATACCTTGATTGGAGACTAAGTTCTGCTCGGGAGAAGGATTACAACCCTGGTCCTTGTTTGGTTTAAGGGTTGTAACTCAACTTTCGAACGGTTTCCAAGTCTTCATATATCTTTGTCTTGTAGTTCATTATACTGTCTCTTATAGAATTTGTCAATTCATATGGAACTGCTGTTAGTGTTTGTACTTGCTCATTTTCCTGACAGGATACCGTTGATAATATTTTAGGAGTTGTTATACCATTAGTGGACTTCATGATGTTGATAGCTGAGGCGGATCTCTATTCTTCTATGTGAGTTGCCTGGTAGTTATCCTTAGTTCGTCTTGTTTTCCCTTCTTTATTTTCTGTCTTATGTTTCTTCTAGTAGTTTCTAGTTGTTCTTTGCTTTAGTTATCTTCTTGTCTTATCATCCTTAGCTGTTGTGATGTGACTAGAGTATATTTATAGTTATAGGCCTTCTAGACGTAGTGTATATTTATTGGGTACTAGAACGTTCTACCGCCGATACTGCGGCGTAGGCTGGGCGTCGTCTACGTATTCGTACCCGTATATCCGGGTACGAGTCGTGACACGTTTTTAGTGGTGGCCATGCAGGTCAGTCTTTGCAATTAATGCAAAGTGTGGTAGTACTTGAGCTTTTCTGTTCTACTGCGAGCCTGCCCTAGGATTAAGGTTGAGTCATGGAATATTTTAGGAATTTGGTACTCAGTCACATATTAGAAACTCTTGGTAGATTCCAGGGATGACCCTTGGGAATCTTATTTCGAACTTTTCAAAACTTTTCCCATTTGTTCTGTCCATCCTGATTTCTGAAACATCTGTTCGTTATCAACTTTATTCTTTCTTGGAATGAGTTTGTGGACCCCAGAGGGAAGGTATAAGTTGAACTTATATATCTTCTAGGATGAGACGAGAATATGATTTTCCAGTCTCATATCAGGTTGAGATTGTTTTAGATTATATTCCAATGATTTCCTTTTATCTTGACCTAAATAGTACCTTTGGATATCTCCTGAGAATTTTCTTCTAAACTCTACTTTGGAATCTGTTTCCGCTAGTTTCCATTTATTTATCTTTGATTCGTTGTTGAATTTTGAATCTTGATGTTCATTGTTGACTTCGATTTTGATTTTGTTGAAGATAAGTTTCTCTGGATTGAGTTAAGATATCCTGATAAACATATTTGATAGAGATGATGGGAACGATAAATATCTACTTTATTTATGGAGTTTAGAATTTATCGCAGTCATATTAGCAAGCCTGACAAGGACATGGAGCCTGATTTTGGATATACTTTCCTAGTTATGAAATTTAGATTTTCTTGCAGCCATACCGGTTGGCGGGGTAAGGAATCTAGATGACATGATTATAGGGTGTATATCTTAGTTATGGACTCTATCGTTTATTGCAGCTATGTTTACTGGCGTGGCGAAAATTCTGGCAACATAATTTTGGATGGACGTGTATGGTTATCAGGTCGTATCTTAAATTGATTCACTTCTTTTACCAATTGAGCAAGATAATTCCTACCATTGTTTCTTGTTTATCATTATTCCCTCTCCCATCGCATGATGATTTTCTCATCTTACCGTAATTTCCCTTGCCTTGTTTAGCTATATCTTGGCTACGCCAATCAACTATCTCGTATCTACATCTGTCATCTACACTTGAAAACTCTGAAAATTTTGAAATTTTCATATCTAAATTGTTTCTTAAGTTTCGATACTGTAAGATTTTGATTCCCTTCTGTCTATGACCAATCAATTTTGGTCGTCTTGTTTATCGTGCCAAAGAGTCTTGGTTGCTGACTAGACTCTAGATGACTTCAATTCCCTTGTGACTTGGATTTTATCCTTGGATTCTCGTGCCCAGCCTTCGTTGATCTTATTCTCCATCTTGCCCAAATTCTGAATTACTCGAAAGGGATCAACTTAGATCATGTTGAGACAAATTTCTTTATCGTGGTTGGATTTCAATGCTATTAACCCTCGTGCATTGCCTTCTGATTTTGATCATGTTTGGATTTTGAACACTCGTGTCTAAACTCTTTCGACATTGATTTCATTTCCTAATTACATCCAAATTCCTTGTGAATAGTCGTGCCTAGATGATTGGGCATGACTAAGACAACTTGGGATTTCCTTGACCGTGATTTTAACGATCATAACTAAATAATTTATCTTGCCTCAAACTCGTGCCTAATTTTTTTTGATTTTCAATCACGACTAACTAGTGTGACTACGAAATTAGTCGTGTTAGAATTAAACATGTTTGACTTTCTACCGTGCCAAATGATTTGGGTTCCTTCCTAAATTGTGCTTTTAGGACCTTGATTTCGAATTCATGATTTTATCGTCTTTCACAACTGAACTTGGACCTTGATCGTGTTTATGTGACCTATAATCTGATTCTATCAAATCTATCTCTCAATCGTGCTATACTCAATTTTTTTTCCCATTTGCTTCTCTTAGCTCTGTTTTAGATCATGACTATCCGACTTTGATTTTCATGATCTTGATAATCTTAACCCTCAAATCGTGCTAAAAATCTTGAACCCTAATCGACTGTGTCGATATATTTCCTTTGTACTTGAATTTTGATTCTCTCGTCGCTCGTGCTCAGGGTTCATTCCTGATCAAGACTAGATTTTGATTTTCCTCGTTCTATTCCAAATCGTTCCTAAGTGGTTAATTATCGCAAATTTTTAACGCGTCTGAGTCTTGATTTCACTCATGACCAGATGGTTAATCCTTGATCAATTTTGTGCTAACCATCTGATTATTCCTAACAATGGCCAATCACGTCATTTTTATCTTGATCGTGCCTATGTATAACCCTAAATCTAATTTCATCAAGCTGAAATCCTGTTAATCAAATTTTTGACTTGATTGTAATCGGACGAAGCTCAAGTTTTGATTTCGTTGTCGTACCTCTATCGTGCCAAGTGAACTTAGACTATTTCTAATTTTAATCGCGTTCGAACTTGGATCGTATTTCATGATCATACTCCTTAATCCTTGATCGAGTCTATAAGACCTTGACTTGATTTTGTTGTGTCTGGAATTTTATCTCAACCATGCCAAACCTTGTTTTGGTCATGGTTAGCTTTATCTTGATCGGGCCTGTGCGACTTTCGGGTTGATTTCCATCAATCTAAGTCCTACAGATCACCCCGTACTTGAACTTCATTTATATCGTCAATTCCCCTAATCGTCTCTAAAATCTTGCCCCAATGACTTGACTTATTTGAAATCATGCACATATGATTTTGTTCGTATCATGATTCTAACGTGCCAAATCCCTCATCGTGCCTGAACAATTTTGAATCGATTATCTTGATCGTGCCTAAAATATTGCCTAAATCTTCTATCATGTTTTAACCCCACTACTAACCTTTAATTTCGAGGACGAAATTTTTATAAGGTGGGTAGGATGAAAGCCCCCTGAATTTTCGGGATTTATTTTCGAATTTTCTAAATAATTTATTCTCGATAATTATTTTATTTAATTAATTTTGATCTTTAAATGCTCTTTACCGTGACTTGGAATTCCAGAGCATCAGGGATGCCAGTCTCTGGAAACTTCCTTCTTGAAGTTTGTAGTAGACGAGATTATCTTCGTATTGATATATCGTGTCCCACTCGAACTTGTTCCCTTGTTCTCCATTTGCTTCGCGCAACTTTCGGGTCAATTTAGACCAATTTATCGTCTGCCGTAATTCGTGAATTAATTTCCAACTTAATTTTCGGGCCCGACATCGGTCCAATCCAGTCGAACCAATATATGGTCCTGGCCTGTTTTGAGTCTACTATGCACGTGCCACTTGCGTGCCACCGATTTAATCTCCCTTGTGCGCCCATTCCATCCGTAATTTTTAATTGGTTTAATTTATAAATTAATTAAATCTTGGCTTCGACTTTGTCCAAACTTGGCTCAACGTCCGACCCAGTTTGGCATGGACCCTACCATGTCTACCCATATCACCCCACTATTGTATTTGTATTTTCTCATACTCAAAAATATCCTCTTTATACAAATATCTATTTCTCTCTCTTATGTATATATATATACATATATACATATAATATAAATAAATATCAACTCTCTCTCTCCTATTACTCCCACACAACACCCCATCACACCCCTCTCCTTTACAGCAAGAGAACCCCCCCCCCAAACCGACTTCTCCCTCTCTCTCATTCAAATATCTTCCTCTCTCTCTCTCTACTACTCTTTCTCTCTCTCTTTATATTTATATACACTCACACACAATAACTCTCTCCCTCTCTCTCTTTTTTAACACACAAACTCCACCACCCCCAAGCTTCAACCGAACTCACCCCCTACAAATCGAGCACCTCCCTCTTCTTCCTCCTCCTCCTTTCCTCCCTCCTCCTCATACTCACCACCATCATCACACCACCCTCACCAACACCACCTTCACCCGAGCCACGACCACTCCGCCACCACTGTCGTGAGCACGACGCATGCCGTCGCTCGCCGTGCCTCGTTGGCGACCGCCACCGCGTACGATGGAGCAGCAGCAGCTGCAGTGGTCACAACTGCAGCAGCAGCAGCGGCACAAAGCCGCAGCAGCGTGCACGCAAGGCAGCCGCGCGTCGCCGCCGCTGTCGGGCACGGCCACCGGCCACCCCCTCGTACGGGCGCACCCCCGGAGAGCCACCCCGTGGCCACCGCCCACTTCCCCGACGCGCCGAATAGGCTTTTCGTGCATTTCGCACGAAATCCCGTCGACGCGCGCGCGCGGGAAAGTTCCAGAAATGGCGTTTCGAAGCAGCAACTTCGTGCACGTTTTTCGAGAAATCCGACCGTTGGATCGGCGATTTCCTTGTTCCGTCTCAATCTCGGTTATATCTCTTCGCTCACCTCAAATTTCATTCGTTAATTTTATCGTTTGATACATCAAAACCGGCCACCAAGTTGACGTTTTAATTGTACTATTTTTGGACAGTTTGCGACGCCAACTTCGCGGGTTCGTATCTTCGTCGTTGCAGCTCTGTTTTGCGTGCCACCAGTTCCGGTGCACAGCTGATATAACCCTCTTCTTGCCCCCTTTAGATTCCATTTTAGTTTGAGCTTGTTAGGTCGATCGAATTCGACGCCAAAGTTGGCCGTTCGAATTCTTAGTGTTGCACTTGTAAAATTCTATTTTTGAACCCGGGACTCCGGATTCAATTTCTGACACCACCTGTAGACTCGTGGCATCGTTCTGGTATGTTTTCATATAAAGTTTGCTTGATTTGGAGAACGTGGGCCCTGGTACGCATTTCGGTGCAAAGCGGGTCCCACTTTCTGAGTCAACGGGACTTTTTGACACCGGCTCATCGGAATCCAATTCCGGATATACCGTTGAGTTCGTATCGTCATTCTGGACTCGTTGACATATAATTTGCTAGATTTTAGTGGACATTGGTTCCGACACGTATTTCGGTGCAAGTCGAATACTAATATCCGGACCAACGGGTCATTTTGAGATCGGCTCATCGGAATCTAATTTCGGATATACCATTGAGTTCGTATCGTCATTCTGGACTCGTTGACATATAGTTTGCTGAGTTTTGAGGACATTGGCTCCGACACGCTTTTTCGTGCAAATCGAAATTTCAATGTCCTGGTCAACGGACCAATTTGAGATCGGGTCAATGGAATCCAATTCCGGATATACCGTTGGGTTCGTGTCGTCATTCTGGATTCGTGGACATATAGTTTGTTAGGTTTAGTGCACTTTTGTTTCGGCACGTTTTTCGGTGCAAGGTGGGTCCGGCACGGACACCGTTTTGACCCGAAATTACCTTTTTGCCCCTGTGTCCAAATTGGACTTATGGATAGGATATCCTAGCTGATTTGACCATTCTGGACACGTTGGTGATGTTAGTTTCATCATCCGACAACATCTGTAGATTTCTTCCCTTTTTGTGTCACCCTATTATTATAATATTTTCTTCTTTTGGTTATTTTAGAGACCCGTTGATTTCAGTGATTTCTAAATTACTGAAATTCATAAGTTGACCTTGTAGATGTTTATAGAGACTAGCTTGACCTTTATTGACCTTGGTTGACTACTTTGACTATACGTCGAAGTAGAGTCAACATTTGACCTAGGTTTGATTAGATTTGACCAACGTTGACTTTTTGACCAAAGTCAACTGTAGGTCAACCATTGACCTACTTAACCTAGATTAGACTTAGAGTTGACCGGAGTTGACCAGTACGTCAACCTTGACCCAGTTTGTCTTAGTTTGACTTAGTTTGACCTAGATGTTTAGTATGTCTTTTGACCCTGGTCAGCTCTTGTATTATTTCATCTTTAGGTCTGTGGCATCACTCTGAGCATCGACCCCATTTGACAGCTCAGGACCGCAGGCGAGTACATTCACTAATAGTTTTTATTGTCTTGATATCTGCTATATCCGATTCAGTCGTAGTGTCTTACTTGATTCTTAGTCACGATAGTTCACGGACTAGTATTATCGGATTCCTGTCATGAGATGTCATTCCTGGATTTCTTGGGATACTGGTACTTGCTTGGTCTTGATTCTTGTACTTGTATTGACGCTGATTCCTGAAGAGGACTTGCTCCCCTCTTAGGGAATCCCGCGTCATGACGTGCTATGTCCGGATCCGTATACTATTCGGGGAATGGGGAATTTTATAGATAGTGTGATCAATGCCCACCTTGAGTTACTACTTGTATCATAGCTATACCCTCACCTCACGATGGGTATAGCCTGACCTGTGCTACTACTTGCTCCATAGCTTACCATCCCGGCCGGACCGAGTCCACGCACTTGTAGCCGGTCGGCTGGAAGCCTGATTTTTGACCCATACCGATTACATTATGCTATAATATTCGAGGCACATTTTATATTTATTTATCTTATCATATATCCTGCTATGTCCTATATTCAGTACTTTCTCACCATGCTATGATATTCAGTTACTCACATGTTTTACATGCCTTTATATTATACCTTGATTGGAGACTAAGTTCTGCTCGGGAGAAGGGTTACAACCCCGGTCCTTGTTTGGTTTAAGGGTTGTAACTCAACTTCCGAACGGTTCCCAAGTCTTCATATATCTTTGTCTTGTAGTTCATTATACTGTCTCTTATAGAATTTGTCAATTCACATGGAACTGCTGTTAGTGTTTGTACTTGCTCATTTTCCTGACAGGATACCGTTGATAATATTTTAGGAGTTGTTATACCATTAGTGGACTTCATGATGTTGATAGCTGAGGCGGATCTCACTATTCTTCTATGTGAGTTGCCTGATAGTTATCCTTAGTTCGTCTTGTTTTTCCCTTCTTTATTTTCTGTCTTATGTTCCTTCTAGTAGTTTCTAGTTGTTCTTCTGCTTTAGTATCTTCTTGTCTTGTCATCCTTAGCTGTTGTGATGTGACTAGAGTATATTTATAGTTATAGGCCTTCTAGACGTAGTGTATATTTATTGGGTACTAGACAGCGTTCTACCGTCGATACTGCGGCGTAGGCTGGGCGTCGTCTACGTATTCGTACCCGTATATCCGGGTGCGGGTCGTGACACCAGGCACTCATCTAGTGTGGCACCGTAGTAAGTAGGGCAGAACGCCTCAGCCTCGTCTTCTGTAATATTTTCAACCGGTCCTGTCAGGACGGGAACGAGCACATATCTCTCAAACAGTTCATAGCAGGTTAAGAGTATAAATCATGCAATAGAGTAAAATACATGAAGTATTGAATGGAAGTACAAGTAAACATGAGATATTTTGTAACTGAAAGTACATGATAGTAAAGACTGTAAGTGACTACGTGATTTAGAGTACAATATGGTTATGTAAACGGCTTAGGCGCACATGAATACAACTAAGGAGGCACATGAATACAGCTACTGGGGATAATGTTCACATAATCAATTCTACTCACCCCGCCCCAATCAATACACAAGGATCTATTCAAGTTACGTTATAGGCACATGAATACAGCTAAGATACGTGAACTCATGTAATGAATAGTACATGAGGCACGTGATAAAGCACATGAAAGCACATGAGAACATGTAATAACATGAACTAGTACGAGTACAAGGAGTACCTGATGCACATGATAAAGTACATGAACATGAAATACCCGATGCACCCGTAGAGGGATAACATCTCAGGAAGGGATCCATGTAGTATTAATCCGTGAAGATACGTGTCAGCATCATGTAGAGTAATCTAGAGCAAGAATATAATCCAGGTAAGTATGAAAAGATCAGAGAATGTACTCGCCTACTAACTGAATGTCCAAGATGAAAGTACTGTCCGAGGAGTGGTGTCTGGCTCCTATTCAGAACAGTACAAGTCACAACAAGTCCAGAATAGTAATGAAATGCACTACAATACGTACTACATGAATCAAATCTATCTCGACCAAAGTCAACTCTTGGTCAACTCTGGTCAACCCTAAAAGTCAAACTAGGTCAACCAAGTCAAACCTAAGTCAAACTAGTCTATACTAGGCTAACAAGACTATTCTAAGTCTAACAAGGCTACACAAGTCTAATCTAGGCTCCACACTGACACACAGACACTCACATAGGCCATAGGCTAAGAGACTAGGCCATAGGCTAACCCATGCCTAAAGCCAACCATAAATCACATCTACAAAGACTATACCTATATTTAAAATAATACACAAATTACAATATTAAATAATCTAATATAGGAATTCACAGCATATAGGTTATCTATATGTGTATATATCACCCAACATATTCATATCTAATATATTATAATATGGTACACATATACATATAGGTACCCTTAATATCACACATATACAATATCTATATCCAGATTACCAATATGGTACACACACATATATATATATATATATATATATATATATATATATATATATATATATATATATATATATATATATATATTATATATATATATATACATGAGAAATGAAAGTGTGTGTGTGTATGAGGATGAGGAGAAAGAACATGTGTGTGATGAGTGACTTGTGTGTGATGAGTGTCAATTAGTGAGAGTGAGAGGGATACCTAGTGTGTGTGTAGAGGACAAAACAGTGAGACACAACCCCATGTCTCAGTTAAAAGAGTTAACCAAAATCAGTTTTAAAACCAGTTTACAGTTCCACATGCATTCTCAGATTTCACATAGAAGAACCCCCTTTAATACGCAGTTCATATACATTGAAAACCCTTCAAAACAGTTCAACTAAACTCAGATTAACCCCACATTGAAGTAACATTAAGATCAGTTCATATTGAAACCCAAAAATCAGTTTTAAAACAGTACTCAAACTTAGTTTAAGTCCACATCTAAATTCCATATTTTAAGAGCCAAAACATATCAAATTCAACCCCACATTAACACACATTTAGATAACAAATAGGTGAACCAACTAGGGGTTTAAACTACACTATTTAACAGTGTACAATGGTTAAAAATGAAGACAAAAATCGAATTAGGAAACCTGGAACACATAGGAATGAACTGGTTATACATATCAGGAATAGGAATTCCAGTTCTGGTTTCCAGAACAGTGAACCAAAAACCCAAATTATCAAAATCTCATTCCTAAACAAAAGCCCAATATCAGTTAGAGGAGGGAAATCAGTTCATAATCTCAGGTTTTAAAACACATCTCAGTTAAAGGGAGTTAACAGGGAATAACATTCAACCATCACAAAACCAAAATCCCATTTTCATTACCATAAAACCAATTGAATGCAAATGTTAAGCTAACATAACAATCAAATATGTGGGGAATCATAATTCAATGAAAAACAGCAAGGAACTGAGGTTTAAGAGTTAGGAATTGAAATAAACTAGTTATTAGAACAGGTATCAGATTTTCGAAGACCAACCCATTTGCCATAAACTCATTCTCACACTCTCGAGCCAATTCGAATGTACATATTGCACTAATATAAACTAACATTCATGTAGAAGTAATTAATCAGTGCAAAACAAACTTAAACTGGGAATAATGATTTAGGAAATGCTGGAACCAATGTATCAGAGATGTATCAGTAAAAAAATACCATTTCAACCCAATTCGAACCAACATCCTCATTAAAACCTAAATTAATATATAACCTAATGTAACAGAGATTAAACAACATATTTAGGATCTAACTAACAATTAAAAACACAATTAGAAATATTAAAAATTGAATTAAAACAGGGAACCAACTCAGCACTGTGCGCACACAGTGCACACTCGTGCACATGTGTTTTCGTGTCCGACACGACACGAGAGCTCGTGATACTCGAGGAACCTCGTGTCAGTCATGGACACGACACGTGTGTCAATTTATACATGTCGGGGTGGCGTGCGCACAGAGAAAACAACCCCGAGTAGCAGGGCATGTTTCCTGCCCGCGAGCGCGCGCGCGCGACCGCGTGTCCGCGTGTCTGTGCGACTCGACACGATGCTAAATCGTGCTCAGTGCAGTGAAAATTCATAAGCAAGGTCTAATACTATTTTTCTATTCAAACACAACTCTAAAATTCAACTGAAATGCCCTTTGAGGCATTTCGTCGTACACATTCCTATACACGCTGATACGTGTCCGATACGGACACGTAATGGCTCAAATTCTAGGGTTTGCTAATCCTACTGTTAGATTAGGGCTAGGGCATCCTAGAAATGCAAATAAACAGTAGTTTTATGGAGTAAAATAGATTATACCTATTGATGAGCAAAGGCTCAAAAGCCCCAATGGTTCCTCAAGCCACCAAAATTTCCCCAAATTGATTCCTTCCTGAAAATACTCAATACCAACAGCAAGTAGACTAATATTAGGTCCTAATGCAATTGGTTTGGAGGAAAAATGAATTAAAATAGATTTTCTAGGGATTAGGGAAGATGGAGACTCACCTCTTCTCAAACTTGGAAAAAAATCTAAGTAGAGGCTAGCCCTAATTTCAAGGAGCCTTAAATAGAGGGGGGAGGGAATCACTAGTGGCCGGCCAAGGCTTATTAGGGTTAGGGTTGGTTCATGGTATGGGCCTATGGGCTATTAAGGCTTTAAGTCATATAATGACTTGTGATTTCACAAGCCATTCCTTAATCAATCTAACTCCTAATTTCCCCAAACTAATTCTAATGAATTAAAAGCCACTAACTTAGGTCAAGCTAGGGTTACATAACCTAACCAAGTAGCCATTACCTAGGTTAGCCTCTAGGTTAGTCTCCTAGTCAACACTAGTCAAAGTCAACTATAGGACCAAAATCAATTATACTAAAAATCACAAAATCACATTAATTCTAATAAATCTAAATAATCAATAATAACTCCAAATTAATTCCAAAATTTCAAAAATGACCAAAATACCCTCAAGCTAGAAAAGTGGTAGTGACAATTTATTCAGTCTAAACCTAGTATTGTTCCATAAAATTCTCTCTTCTTGTATATCCACTACATATCCTCAAACCATCATAATGTTCTAGTTACAATTCCTCTCAAGATTTCCAACTAATTTGTATCGACGAAGGGTTTACTAGTCTGCCTCTTGAGATACAACTTTCTAACTCTAGTCCTAGATCCCTAACTAACCAAGAAAGTCATAGTCATTACTTAAACTCAACCAATCCCTTGAAGTCTATCACATACTCCTACAAGTCGTAGGTTGAATCTCTTAGCAGCATAACCAAGGATCTACCCTATCTAACCACAAGCAACTATACATTTCTTACAAGCATGTCTATCTTACTCCTATTTGTTAGGAAAGGTTTAAGGCATGGTCAAATAAAACTTATTAATACCTTTATCTAACTCTATCGATCATTCTTCTAGTCCTGGTTTCTAACAGATCGCTTCAAGGTTGACTCAACCAATATAGAGATGATTGACTAGCCTAACTTAGTCTTACATATTCCTATAATATTTCTGTCACGACCCACATCCAGTGTAAGGGTACAAGTGCGTAACAGCGTCCAACCAACGCTGTAGAACCGGCGGTAGAACGCTGTTCTAGGTCACAATCATAACTAAACACAATATGATATACTCTTCAAATAGAGGACAATCACAGAAGGATACAACTCAATCACAAAACTAGAGGTAGATAATCAGCACGATAAGATAGATATAAAATCCACAAGAGATACAAACAGAAGGGAAATAAGTCCAAGTGTCTAAACAACACCAACTGTTATAGGTGTAATCTAGCCTAGGCTATAGGGATGGTGTCCACAGCTATAGCTGGATCCTCCTAAAGGTCCAACTCACAGGTATCATCTAGGTGTGCCTAGCAGGTGGTACAGGAACCCTCAGTATTATCTGTAATATTTTCAACAGGTCCAGTCAGGACAGGAGCGAAGACATAACTCTCATGCAGTTCACATCATGGCAAAAAAATAAAATATGCAATAGAATATATAATGAAATGCTGTAAGACATGAACAAGAACATTCTAAATAGAAAAATCTAAGTACTGGGAGAGTTGTATATGAAATAAGCATTGTAAATATATAAGTGATTTAGAGTACGAGATGGTTATGTAGTCGGCTTGGGTTGCACATGATAAGTAACCGATTTGCATATGAAGCAATAGAGTTTGCACAAGATATGAAAGATCACATAACCATTTATACTCACCCCTACCCCCAATCAATATACAAGGATCTAGTTAAGTTACGTTACCTGTACAAGAGGTTTTTATCCATGAGGCTCATGTGATCATGAGAGTACAAGATTGCATAAGAGTATACATGAATAGGGGTATACAAGAAATACAAGATGTTCGTAAAAAGCACGTGACAAGATGTATTCGATAAACCCAGGAGGATAATATCGCATGACAAGATCCGTATAGTACTAATCCGTGATAACAACGTGACACATCAAGTAAAGTAGTCTAGAGCAAGAATATAAATCTTAGCAAGTATGAAACGATCAGAGAATGTACTCGTCTGATAACCTGAATAACTGATAGGTATATATTTCCAAACTGAAGCTACAGAGTCGTATTTAGAGCAACACACGTTATAAAGAGTTAAATTATATGATAAATGAAGTTTACAATGCAATCTAGATGATTCTAGGCCATTCTAGGTCAAAGTCAACTCTGGTTAACCTTTAGTCAAACTAGGTCAACCTCTAAGGCTAACTTGGTCAACTGTCTAGGGTTTGGTCAAACTCGAGTCAACTTTAGGTCAAACTCTACAAGGCTATCTCTTAACTACTCATGCATCAATGTACCCCAAGTCCTTGTTTTACTAAGATACCATATGTCAAACCCAGCCTTCAAGCCACATATATTAATATCTATATAATACATCTGTATACCAAGATATATAGATATATATATACAACTATACCATATAACCTATCTCCCATATGATTATCTATGTGAATATCCCAATGTGTTATATGGTTGTGATACTCTTCTAGGCATCTACTTAACTAGTAGGTAGTTATGTCCATTAACTTATAGATATATGTATAAGATATGAACAAAGCCACCCTCTCCTATAATCAAAACATTTAATACTAACATGATACTCCAAGTACTAACACCAATCCCTACCCTATGATACACACAACAAAGGTAATATAGGCTAAACTACATTTTTTTTTCTAGGCTAAACTACATATATATATTATATATATATTATATATATATATATATATATATATTAATATATAATATTAATATATATATAGCTACACTCATGAATTGCCTTACTGACCAATTGAACCAACCTATACACTACAAGAATAAGGGCTTTTCTTGACGGTGATTCTCCGTCAAGAAATGGGTATCTTGACGGTTGCGGATCTGTCAAGTAGGCCGGAGTCAAGAAAAGGGACCCCCCTTTCTTGACGGTCGCTGGAAGGACTTTTCTTGACGGTTTTGACCATCATATGAAGTACTTTTCTTGACTATTTTTAGCCGTCAAGATAGCAATTTTTAGAAACTGTCAATGTAGGCAAAAACTTTTTTGACCCGCCTAGATGACGGTTATTAGCCGTCAAGAAAAGAATTTATTTACAGGCTATTATGCAGCATGATTTGAATTAAAATTGACGTTTGACAACCGTCAAGATAAGCTATCCAAAGTACCGTCAAGAGAAGCTTGCCAAAATTCTATCAATAATTATATATAATATTAATCAAACACATATAATATCAATCCAGAAGCTACACACATCAAATTACTATAAAACCCAAATTTTATATTAATAAACTGTATTGTTCATACTACAAAAACTTCTAATACACATCCTACCAAATGTATTCTTCACTTGTCCAACCACAAAGTACACATATCTCATATCTGTTGTTTCCATACCACTTAAACATCCATCACTTGTCACCACAAAACATAATCCAACCACACAAATGAAACAAAAAAAGTAGCAAACCAGATTAGAGCACATTCCTCCCATATCTACAGCATTTCCCTATTCATAGCATGCATGCACCTTCATTTTTCAGCAAGTTCCTAAGAGAACAAGAACACAAATTATCAATATACTTTCCTACATGTTCTTATATATATATTCAACTCACTATTAAAGAATTGTTAATACAGGTATGCTACATAGTCCAGTGTATCATTAAGACTGATACTTGAAAAAAAAGTGATATTTAAAGTGATAGCCTAGTGTATGACTATACGAAACTGAAACTCAAAATAAACTACAGCGTATCATACATAGTCCAGTGTATCATTAAGACTGATACTTGAAAAAAAGTGATATTTAAAGTAAAGAATGTCATGAAGACTGATACACAGCTATGTCTATCACTTTCCTACAAAGGGCTCAGAAAACTGAACCAACATAGCCTAGTGCATAATTAAAAAACTGATACTCAAAATAAAGAATGTATCATTAAGGAAATATATGTCCTCTCATAGCCCAGTCAACCACCTTCCCACAAAGGGCTCAGAAGACTGAACCAACATAGCCCAGTGTATCATTAAAAAACTGATACTTAAAATGAAGAATGTATCATTGAGCAAATTCATGTCCTCATCATAGCCCAGTTTATCATAAAGGATACTTCCATATGACTCTATAACTTAAATCCCAAATATGCGATGATCTTAGATGTTTTTAATTTCGAAGCATCGTTCTACTTAACATCATCTCCCCAGAATGATAGGATTTAGATCCTTGAATCCCATAGTAACTTTCCTACTGATGACAATATAGCACTTAGTGGCAAAAAAAGACCTTTGGAATATTGCAGCAGTGATAGCCTGGTTTGTTGATAAACCTTAAAATGCCAAATTTGTTATATAAATTTGATTCTATAATACACAATTGGCATGCTAAAGGCTATAGAAAGTAATATTTAATAATAATAAGAACAAGAATACAACTCCTAATCCCAGTCCCGACTCCCCACTGACAACCTAAAGATACCACATACTGTCCAAAGCAACCATACATGTATATGCTTTTAAAGTCTGGCCCCCAGTAAAAAGGCATGAAGGGAAAGTTTGCTACAACTGAGAAGGAATGAGCCCTAATGGAACATAATTTTGGTTCATCTCATCTTCTTGCAGCTTGCGGGAATGAGCCCTTTTAAAGTAAAAGGGTTTGGCTTTGTCAATACAGACGATCTTCTGCAATGTGAATTAAGCTAAAACATCCACACAAAGAGTTCATATGCATTAAAAGTGGACTTGTTAAAAATTGTAAGGTCACCAGGTTTTTCACAAATAATGGCTCATCTATGGAACTGGTTACATTATCAGCAACATAAAGGAAATGGTGATGGTAAGATATTCACTGCAATCTGTATAGCACACTAATAAAAATGTTTGACCTATAACAGAAGGATCCTGTTAGCAATAACAGAACAACACATGCTTGCAACTGGAAAAACACACTAGAAATTTGTATATTAGACACCTAACATATGATTCCTATCCCCAAGAGAAACACATGCCTGCAACTGGGAAAACACATGGTATGTCCATGTTCTGTTCCTCCAGTACTCACAAAGCGAAACCTAATATTCTAATCCCAAAACAAGCACAAAACCCCCAAACATACCAAAACGATACCGCGACCACGGTAACTATGACACTTGGATCAAGAATATGACACTTGGATCAAGAAGGTAAGGAAAGGTAAGTATATAGGCATCAACTATTTGTGCAAGTTCTTATGTTCCAACTGAAAAACATATTTTCTGAAGCATTGCTTATTGCACCCGGGTTGGAAGAAAATGATAGAAGATGAGAGCGACAACTACCTTGCCCTCACTGGACTAGTACCAGACTTGGATGCTTGGTCAGCCTCCTTGTCTAGTCTTCTAAGCACAAATGTGAAGTACTAGAGGCCTTGTGAACTTGCTTCCTAATTCTTCTCGTCCAAGTATCCTTGTTCTCTGATTTACAAGATTCCTACTTCGACTATGCTGTCTCGAGCTTTCCTGCATGGGGGCTATTGGCATGGAAGCAAAAAAAATGTCGTGGAAATAAGAAACAAGCATGAATGCTCACGAAGACTGGTTGGTTAATTGCTTACAGGAAATCCAAGTCTTTTGTTTCCCTAATTTTTTGCAAACTAATGTAATGTTGACCAATTGTCTATTCAACAACAAAATAATATCTCAAGTAGATATGTAAAGATGACTTGGTGTAACACATGTCAGGGAATTCAGATCAATATACGATAGCAAAAGATAAATATTTGAATGATTAAAGTTGATTTCATCTGAAGTATGTTGTCAAAGCAAAGAGTAAAATAGCACAAAATGAATGGATACAAAGAAGAATCACTCCAAGAAATTAAGATGCAATATATGAGATAGTATTAGAGCAAAAAAATGAAAACAAAAAGAAATAAATACTGAAATCATGTGCTACTTTATGAAATAGTACTTTTTGTTCTGAACCACTATGTTGCAACATGTGGTTCATGTGGTTTCCATGTTGTTCAACACGAAAATGCTAGGTTCAGAACAAAATAATACTCTCTCATATAAGAAAAAATAAATGAATACTGAAACCAAGTGGTTTCCCTGTTGAATTATATCGGTGGTTTCCAGTCTGTTGCAAGGTTCAGAACAAAATAATATATATACATCAGCATTCGCGTGCATTACATTGAACCAAGGAGCTATTCTGACATCCTCAGCTACCATGCTGTCGAATTGTGTGATTAAATGTTTCCTTCATGAACTATTACTGATTATTCCGACTTAATCGACCATTTTAATTGCTAGTGTTTGCGAGTGTCATTTATCTCTGGTCGAACTCTATGACTAAATATTTTCTTTAATTACAATCTACTAGTGTGCAGAGGTGGATCCAGGAACTATGGCTAGGATGGACTACCATATATTGGGTGGGCTAGAAGTAGGCTAACCTATATAAAAAAATCAAAAAAAATATATGTAAAAAAATGTAATTTTTTGGAGTGGGCTCCAGTCCACCCCACCGGATGCTTGCATCCGCCCCTGCTAGTGGTGTTCTTTCATGAATTTTTTAAAAAATTTAGTCACCTATGAATCATTGTCACGCCCCAGAACCAGAATACTGGAGAGCGGGGGCGGACATAGCCAGCTACGTATATTGAAATAGAATACATCTCAACTATACGATCACGGCTGTCTAGATATGAGGGTTTACTACAAGCCAGCAGTCTCTTAAGGTCAAGCCTATTATCTCAATCTCCAGCAATTAACAGAGTTACAAGATGTTAGAGCATCAAATATATATATATATATATATAATATATATATATTATTATATATATATATAATATATATATATATAAGGCTTCCCAAATATTACATATCCGATGATCATGAAGCTAGTCGTACAAAATGATAGGACTAACAAGAGTTCGGTCATACATGATCAACCCTAGGATTTGTTAATCATGTTTACAGCCCGTAGGCAGACAGTAAATAAATGTGCATCGAGCTAACAGGTGCTCGTCGGCTAAACGCCTCAAAAGAATAAATTTACATATAAGTGGGTGAAACAAAAAAGGAAAACCCACTCGTAGCCCGGGTTCCGTCTAGTGTTCACATTGGGCTGGAAGCTTGGTAGATCCTCGGGAGCTCCGAAATCTGGCCACACAAAACCAGCTGGGTCAAACCCCAGAAAGAGCAAGTGCCACAAGGAGGCCACAAATAAGAACAAAAGCCAACATATCAGAACATAAAGAATAAAAGGAAATTACAAGTAATAAAAGTACACAGAGCGATAAACGACTAGGGACGTGGAACCATTCCGGGAGCCAGGTTACAATCCTTAAACCAGACAAGGACCGGGGTTGTAACCCTTCGCCTGAATAGCTCATTGTCTCTACTCATTTATCGTTAAGTTAAGGAAAACAAACATGCTCAGGAGATAGCAGGTACTGGAGCTAGACAAAACTTAGACAAGGCTGGACATCATGCATTCACAAGCGGCCAAGCAATTACTACGGCTTACTACTTTAACTAACTAGGGTTATCACACGCCTTAATTACTAACAAGATGCAAGTGAGAAACTCAGTCCCAAGCCCTGCAGACTACCCAGTTATCCTTCCACGGGTTGAGAGTTATAGGTGGGTACATTGCCCGGAGACAAATGTACCCTTAGGTGACTTAGAGGGTACAACACATGACAGTGTGCTGGAAATGTGCTCTACTCGTCGGCAAGCTACAAGTCCATTAAAGCGCCCAGATAACGAGATTGCCTGTGACTGGAAATTCTCCATGTTCTAGTTTGATCTAATCATTAGCCTAATCCAATTTAGCGCGAGTCCTGGCCGTGGTACCCAGGAAGTCACGTCCTAGACATGATACAAGACAAGATAAGTGGATTGTACAAGCAAGCAAGCAGGAACACCCACGGTGTCAAGTTGATTATACGAGTCAAGTTACAAGTTACAAGTCAAGTCAAGTCAGGAGTGCGCCGCCACGGGCCACTATCAAGTTATCAAGATAAATATGTCAGGGTACTGTCAGGAGTGCGCCACGACGGCTACTATCATGTCAAGTTGGTCATGTCAGGAGTGCACCACTACGGGTCACTGTCGTGTTATGCTAGTTCCTTGTCATACCATGCCATGTACAATAGTCATTCCAAACATATTAAGTAAAAATCATTCGTGACAAAAGGCGTAAGGGTAAAAAATAGACGTAAAATATCTAATAAAATACTAATATATATAGGACTATAGAAGAGCAAGCTTAAAGAAATAACAATTCATCATAAACAAGTAGGTTGTACAAGGGGTCAGGGGTTGGGCTGCGCAGGGTATGTGCTGCGCATGGAAGAGCTGCGCAAGAGTTGCCTTGCGCAAGGGTAGACTGCGCAGGGGGTCAAGGGACACAGGGTTAAAGGGGCACAGGGGATGCCTTGCGCATCAATTGGATTGCGCAAGGGAGGATTGCGCAAGGGTAGACTGCGCAGAGTATGGACTGCGCAATGGTCGAGTGTGCAGGGGTTACTTTGCGTATGGCTGGCTTGCGCATGGCTAGCTTGCGCCAGCGCAGCACAAAGCACTGGCTGAGCCTATGCACAATCGGCCATGCGCTAAAGAGCACAGGCCGGGGTGCACAAACGGTCAAGTGCTAAAGAGCACTGGCCGAGAGCCTTCACCAAGGCTGAGATGAACTCCTCAAGAACACCAAAAACTTTAAATCTTATAACTTAGCCAAATCAAAACCAAATCTAGATTTTCAAAGTTCTAACTTGAGTAAAATCGAATTCTCTTCCACATGGAAGCATCAAATCATGCAAAAATGAAGTTTAATGGATCAAAACCAAGAATTTTTGAAAATGGTTAAAACCTAGATCTAGAAAAATAAAAGCTCCAAATCACAAAATGTCAAGTTCTAAAGTTGTTCTCCATGGCCTAATCTAGTTAATGGACAAATAAAAAGTGGTGCTTATTTGATGGCAAGGTGCACTTGCCTATGGGTTGGGGAGTTGTGTGGAAGAAGGAAGAAGAAGAAGTTATAAGAAATTAATGGAGTTATGAAGGAGAGAGAAAAGGTTGGTAGGTTTTAATGAGGGTGGTTGTGATGGAATGGAGGTGGAGAATAGGCTAAGGTGTTCCACTCATGATGAACCAAACCAAACCAAACCAACTCCACAAAATAAAACCAAGCCATGGCCCAAAACCCATTTACGAGAAACCAAAATCCGCAAGTCGAAATAAAATACGTGCCAAAAATCAAATTACGAGTACAAATAACGAAATACAGGAAATGGGGGTGACAATCATTTTTACGAACACCTTGATGGAGAAAATTTACATGACTCTCATTCAGTCCTCTACCATCTCCATCACCCTAATCCTAAAATAACAAATTCTATAAACAGAGCTATGGGATTTCTTTTAATAGTGGTGAAAGGGGCTTACTGTGGCAACTTCAAAGACCTAAAATGACAAATTTTATAAATTTTCAGAAATCAAAGGATAATTTTGTAGAAACATAAAAAATATGGAGTTCATGCGGGTTACAAATTGTCGCATAGGTACATTGGACCAAACAAGTCCGCATGAAGGAAAGCCGCATGACTGTTCAAAGACATATACGGCCCATCAACGAACAGCTGTAGAAGAAAAATATGCGACCAAGAGGAGCAGTTCGACTGATAAAGCTGACAAGTCTTGGCAAAATATGACAGTTCTGACACTTTGACAAGAAAGATGAGACGTAGGACGTCGTCTAAAAGCAGGGTTCATACGCCTCCATGCAGCCAGAAGAGTGTCATCTAGGCCGCCTGAAACTTATACGGCCCGAAATTTCCAGCAGCTGAAAGTAATTGTGATTCAGACCGCATGCTTGAGTCTCATGCAACCCCACATGATCAAAGACTGAGAACACCATATGCAGCGGGACACGTGGCAATCTTACCAATTCCTTAACTATCCAGATTTGCTGCAACAAAATCCTAACAAACCGATAGATGGCAGCCCGAGAGTGGGTTTTTGCGTGCCAATCAGCTACGTAGCCGCAAGCCGTCCATGCGGCTCAAAATCTATCCTATTATAAATAGCAGGGTGCCATACCCCTACAATGGCGGGCAACCTTCAAGAAAAAAGCAATATCTTCACGAGCTAGAGACTGCATCAGATAGTCCACGGAGTAAGGCAGAGTTGATAGCACTTTTCCGAACCTCTACCGTCATCTCCCAGAATTAAAACTAAATAATTGTACTTAGATTGTTTCCTAGGCTTTCTTTCTAGGCCCTTTATTTGTACAAGCGAGTTTGCAATCAATTCCAGTGTTCTGTAATACTGTTGATTTTTATGGCAAACACGATAGCAAATTTGCTGGGGACATCCTTCTCTTTCGATAAGAAGTTGGTGATAATCTGACGCGTCCAAGCTCGGCTCTATATAGCAGATGCTTGTGGTCTGCTTCGACCAACAAGCCTTCGAAAAATTGCTCTCTGAAGGGAGCGCCAGCCCGTCTCAGAAGCGAGCCAACCCGAAGAGGACTCGCAAGGTGTCGGTGCGCAAAACTGTTGCCCCGACTAAGTTCTCGAACAAGCTCCTTCTGCAGTCCATGACGGTGACCAGAACTCTCCTGTGGTTCAATCTCCAACCACAGAGGACCCCACCGTCCCAAATCCAGCAGAGGAAAATACTACGATGGTGAGTTTTTGGGGACACAAGGGAACTCCATGCGGACAAAGAGGAGGCGCAGAGAGGAGATGGGCAGTCTGCCCATGCAACGGCCAACTCTGGCGCAGGCAGACAATTCATGCGACAACCAACTCTCGCCCCAGGAAGATGATCCATGCGGCAACCAGCTCTAGCCGCAAGAAGATAGGCCATGCGACAACCAATCCTGCCCACAGACAGGACATTTCATGCGGCCCTGTCAGAAGCTTTGTGTTCGACCGTCTCTCATGCGGGCCCGACGCCATGTAGCCCACCGAGGATGCAGAATATATCAATCTGGACTCTTTCTACTACGTGCCTTTGGGCGTTAAGTTGAAAAAGTCTAGAACAGTACGGGCTCAACCAGCCCAGTCAACTGTCCAAGCTGCTAACTGTCAGTGGGCCCCATTAACTGTTACACGGGCTCCTGACGAAAAGTTGTACCGAACCACCCGCGTCCAGTCCTCCAGTACAAACGGACAGGGTGGGTCTTTAAAGTCTCCCTCTAAAGATCCAGAGTAAGTGCTTTTATTAGCCACGGATCAGAGAGCAAACATGATGAGTTCACAAGTTTGGTGCAAAGGCAGAGCAGCTTCCTACAGACTTACGTGATGTGATTACTCACAAGCATAAGACGACAGCGTCAGCATGCAATGAGTCCCTCTCGGGGCATCGTTTCACCCAAGTCATCATCAACTGCTGTTGTAACAAATCAGCAGCGCCTGAAGATCGACAGTCAGTTTCCAGCGACTGCAGCAGCCAACATCTGTCTGACAGGTACAAATTCCAGGGGACGAAGAGCTTCCTTTTGCCTCCTGTAATTCAACTCAAAAAGTTCCTCCTGGCAAGGAAGGAAAAAGATAGGCTCTTCCAGCCCGGCCATCGGCCAGTATTGCAAGGAGACCCTCATCTGGGGGGTTCCATCACCACAGGGGGTGCCTATTTAGGCACCCGATCCAAGAAGAAGCTTTGGCACTCGGGGGTGCACCCTCAGCCTCCTTGAGAGTAGATGAAGCTGGGGGTAGTGCACGCCCCACATCCAGAATACTGGAGAGCGGGAGACGGACACAGCCAGCTACGTAGATTAAAGTGAATTCTACCTCGATATACGATTACGGCTGTCTAGATACATGAGGGTTTAACTACAAGCCAATAGTCTTAAGGTCAAGAACAAGTCTAGTGTCTCAATCTCAAGCAAGCAAGTAAATGTAACAAGATGGAAGATCATCAGACATACAAAGTAAGGCGTCCCATACATTACATATTCAGATGATCATGAAGCTAGTCATACAAAATG
>JANAVB010004773.1:0-25169 GCA_029216955.1 Iris pallida
ATATATATATATATATGTTTATATATATGTTTTATTTATATATATATATATATATATATATATATATATATATATATATATATATATTGTTTTCCAAGCATACAGTTAACAAAAGCATTGATAAGAATATGTAAATAAAAATATTAATACCAAAATCCCAATTACTTATTATTAATAGTAAATATATATAATAAGTCAAACCGAAACCTTTAACCCAATTAACTAACAAATAATAATAATAGCTAATTAATCTATTTTAGTAAACAGGGCTGTTGCCATAAATCTCAACCTTGAATTCTTAACAACTAAGGAGTAATAAAATGGAATAAACTCTGCTGCTTCACCTAAATTTTAAAATCCCTAAATCAAAAGAAGGAGAGAGGAGCAGTGCTGCTCCATACTTCAAACATAAATTCGAAAAGGGGAGAGAGTCGCTCTCTAAGATTTCCTAATTACGTATAATCGAGCACACAATGGAACTCCCAATATTTCCAAAACACACAGAAAATAGAAGGGGCAAGAAAAGATGGGCGAAGGCCCACAGCAGTGCGGAGAACTAACACGGCCGGAGGAAACTTGGCAAGGGAGGAAGGAGTTCGCTGAACGGAGGACGCCGGAGCGACGCGCGGCATAAGTCGTCGACTTGGCGAGCTTGGCACAGAACTGAGGGCGGAGAACTCCTGATCTGGCAGAGAAAGGTTTGGATCTCGCCGTGGGTCACCGACGGAGCGAGCAGAGCTCCACCGTGTGGTGGTACGGGGCTACGAGGGCCGGACCTCAGAGTATCTGAAGGAGGCGGCCTGACCGGAGCACAACAATCGGATCTGGCGGTCGACACTGGAGGCGTGCAACGTTCGACGCCGCGGGGGCTCGTCGACGGGGCTCCAGTTCGCGGACGCGGGTCAGATCTGGTCGGGGATGCGGGCGTATGTGGACACGGTTATATTTTTTCCTTCCTATCTCTATATTCTTCTTCTATGATGTGGTGGTTGGATGTGGTGATGACTGGTGGTTTGTGATTGATGTGGTGGTGTTATTTGCTGTGGTGGTGTTATTTGCTGTGGTGGAGGTCGGATGTTAGTGTAGGCAGACATGGCAGTAAGTCGGGGTGATGGTCGGCCCGAGGTGGTGTTTTTGGTGAGACGGCCGAGGCTGCGGTGGATGGTCGGGGCTGAGCAGTGGGGAGGTGGTGGTAATGGTGTGGCCAGGAGGCCTCTGGCCGGGTGGTGATGATTGACTCAGTCGATTTTGGCGAGACGCAGTCGGGGTTGTTGCTGTGATGTAGGTCGGCTGATGGAATGGAGGATGGCCAATATATGGCGGCTGAGAATTCCTTGGGATGTGTGTAGGGATTTCTTGTAAAAATATTGAAGAATGTGTACTATTTATAGGGTAGGTAGGGGGAAACCCTAAGGTCTCGTTTGTTTCACGGAATGGAAGGGAAAGAAAATCAATTCCTTGTCATTTTTTTTCTTTTAGAAAACTTTAATTTTTATTGAGTTTTTTTCCGATGTTTGGCAATGCCAAGAAATTTGGAAAGGAAAGTGAATACTTCAATGTGGGAAAGTGATTCCTTCCTTGGATAGAATCACTTTCCCCCCAAATTTCCCTTCCATTGGGAATCACTTTCCTTTCCTCCTCAATTTCTTGGACACCCAAACATAGGAAAGTAATCACTTTCCTTTCCCAACCGGGAGATTTCGCGAACCAAACGAGGCCTAAAGGCTAATATAAATGTAATAGTAATTAGGAGAAACTAGTGGAAATACTAATATAACTCTAACCACTAACATTTTGTTAGTAATTATTAGCTAATTAATTAGTTAATTAATACTAGTTAATCACTACCCTATTATAACTATTATTGAAACTATATGATTCAATAAAATAGAATAAAAATATAGTTATTTAGAATAATATTTTGACAGATCTTTTATGTATTCCAAAAATAATATTTATAACTTATATAAATGAACGGAGAGATTCCAATAGAATAAAATCTCATATAAAATAGTTTTTGACGAAACCAATGATCCAGCAAAACTCCGATAACAATTTACGATCGAAATATTTTCTCAATATTAGAATTGCACGATATTTAAAGATCTAGAAAAATTTCAAATAAAGTAGAAATTTCAAAGTATTCGACAAATCCAGATTCTGATTAACGGAGGTTACAAATCTACCCTCCTTATAGAAATTTTGTCCTCAAAATTTAAGGCTGACAGGGAAAATCGAAACATGATTATGAGTTTAGTCAATAGTTTAGACACGATCAAGAACCGTGACATGGCATGATTTTGATAATCAAATTCAAAATAACTTTGGCATGACTAGGGATTTGGCACGACATAATCGTGGTATGGATAATATCGTGGTATGGATAATATCGTATAGGCACGACTTAGAAATAAACACAAGTTATTCTAAGCACGATCTCATTCATGGCTAGGAGAAGCGAATATAGAATCGAATATAAAATCAGGCTCAAAGTCACACATGCACAATTAAGATGTAAACTTAGTTATTAATGAAGATAAAATTTAGGCACTATTAAGATTTCAAAAACAAGGTCTTATAGGCACGATCGAACATTTAATGAGTATGATTAATTAAGTCATGAAATATGATATGAGATCAAACATGATTAATTTTTTAAAATGATCCAAATTTGCTTGACACGATCCAGGATAAGATTACGAAAACCAAAACTTAGGCATGCTTAGGAACGGAACCTAAGTATGAGTATTTACAGAATCAAATTTCTGGCAGGAATAGAAAATTGTTTAGACATAATCAAAATCTAAATTCTAGCACGACTAATCTATCATATAGTCGTGATCGGGGATCAATGTTTTAGTCATAATTAAGAAATAAATTCAAATTATTTAAGCGCGAAGTCGCGACTGAGAAAATCAAAATTGTTCAATTACGATCAAGTTAGAATCAGGTCTAAGTATAGGATGATTAATATGATCTAGGCTCGATATGATCAGATTCATGGTTTTAGGCAGGTTTAAATATGAAAATGATGCGATTTGGGCATCATTAGAAATAATCAAATGTTTGGCACGATCCGTGACTAAGGATCAAACCACTTAATCACGTGCAAAATCAAATCTTAGACGTACTTAATAATTTGGAATGCTAAAAATCACTTAGGCACGATTTTAAATAAGGATATGAGAAGGTTGAAACTTAGTCATGGTTAGGAATGAAATATGAGACTAGAGGATAGAAATTTAAGCACGACAGAAAAAATTATTCCGACACAATCACGCCCAATTTCTGACACGACTAATTCCATAGTCGAAACAGATAGTCATAATTGGAGATCAAATTTCAGGCATATTTCAGGGTAAGATTAATAGGTATAGTCACGATCTTTAGATTTATGATCGCGGAAAACAAAGTCGTCTAATCATGTCAGGTCATCTAGGCACGACCAAACATAAAAATTTAGTATGAACAAGGAAAATATGAAACCTATCATAGTTGGGACAGAACTTTAGTCATTATCAAGAATAAATCAAAGTTTTACGCACGAGTGATATTGGTATCGAAGTCTAATCACGATCAAAATTAAAATATTGGCACGATCAAGGACATGATTAATCAATTCTTGATTTAAAATGTAATTTAGGTATGATAAAGAAAGAAAAAAAAAATCAAAGTGTGAGCACGAGCAGCCAAAATAATGGAAATCCACGTTACAATTGATTTTAAATTACTTGAGTATGGTCAAGAATCAAGAACCTTGGCACGATAAAGAAGATGACCGAAAGTCGATCAGTTACGATCAATGTATATCAAAGTTTAGCAATATTGAAACTTAAAGAACGATTCAAGGATAGGGAAAAATCAAATCCTTTTTAATAGGATAGAAAAATCAAAGATAGTATTGCAGAAGGAAGTCAAATCATCTCACTCTACTACTATCCAGTTTATCCGATCATTGTTTCCAAATTATACCTTTCTCTTACGAGCCCAAACATGATCCCTAATCATGAAAATCAAACTCTTATATGACTACTACCAAAAATCATAAACTTCAGTCATAAAGATTAAAGTGTTCTATAATACTATAGGCTAGACCTTCATTCCAAGGGCAGTACCCATGAAGCATACCCCATGTTAGAACTCAATCCTTTTTTTTTCTTTTTGACTTGTACCCATTATCAACTTAATCATCTTTAAATCCAAATTCCTCCATTTTATCCTAAATTGGATCTGAAATCTCTGAATCAAGGTTTATGAAACCCCTTGAAATTGTTGAAATCACACTCCTTGTATTACTCAAATCTAATGCCATTATGCCATATAAAAATTTATTCTCCATTATATATAAAAATTTTAAACCTCTCTATTTCCTCCAACCTATACCTTCAAATATTGTCCTTCTTAAATTTAGAATTGTCACAAAAATCTCTAAGAGTTTCCTTAGCTCAATTTTTTTGTGTTCTCCATGTTCCTAGTTATTTTTTTTATACCAATCTTGTTCAATTTTGTATCATCACCGCATGTGGTTAAAAATCCTTTCTCAATTATTTAAAATTTTAAATTTGGTATCATAGCCTTAATTTAAATATGAAATATCGCAAGAATCAGTAACCTAAAATATCCCAGTTCTTAAAACCAAGTCGACCTCGTATATCCTTATCAGTTATAAAATACATCTATGAAATATTACCATTCTAACCATTAGTATATATTCTACTGCCCTTCTTACTCGAAATCCTTCTACGTTCTTTCCAAAATAATTCATACTCAAAATATTCCTCTAAGTGTAATCATTTCTAAATTGATACTACTGGTCTCTTCTTGTTTCTAATCTCAGTCATTTCCTTCTTCTACTAGTTCTATCTTAATGTCCATCGCTCTATATTCCTACCAGGATCACCATTGATGATAATTACATCCTTTTTTGAGCTAGATGATTACGATACTTCCTCGACCTTTTCCAAGTAAAGAGATATGAGAATCCAGAGATTTCAAAGTGTAGCTGACAAAAGTAGATACGAGATAGATGATTGATATAAGTAGAAAAAGTTAACTAATACAAAAATAATGATAGACCGAAAAAATAATGATAGAAATTTGTTCTGGCTTATCTGGTCATAAGAGAGTGAACCAAGTTAAGATATGATCTGATAACCATACACATCTATCTGAAATCATGTTGCTAAAATATTTGTCATGCCAGTAAGCATAACTGCAATAAACGATAGAGTTCATAACTAAGGTATATACCCTATAATCATGTTATCTAGTATTCTTACTACGCCAACCGGTATGACTGTAAGAAAATCTAAATTCTATAAATAAGATAAGCATATCCAAAATCAGGTTCTATGTCCTTGTCATGCTAGCTAGTATGACTGCGATAAATTCTAGACTCCATAACTAAAGCAGACATTTACCTTTGTCACTGTCCTCAGAATATACCTTAATTCAATCCATAAAATTTATTTAGATACAAAATCAAAGTCAACAACGAACACCAGGAATCAAATTCAACAACGAATCAAGAAAAAGTAAATGGAAACACGCGAAAACAGATTTTGAGATAGGGTTTAGAGTGAGATTCTCAGGGGTCGTTTCTAAGGTTCTATCCTGGTCAAAATTTGAAATTCCTCGAATATAGTATGAAATAATTCCCGACCTTCGGATATAAGATATTTAGAATAATATTTGGACAGATCTTTTATGTATTCCAAAAATAATATTTATAACTTATATAAATGAACGGAGATATTCAATAGAATGAAATTTCAACAAAACTCCGATAATAATTTACGATCGAAATATTTCCTCAATATTAGAATTGCACGATATTATGAGATTTAGAAAACTTCAAAAGAAGTATAAACTTTAAAGTATTCAAAAATCCAGATTCTGATTAATGAAGGTTACTCTAAGACCGCTAATCCTTCAATTTTGGCTATGATGCCAAAAAGTTAACCTCGAGGCAATAAAACGATAGTCCTTACTGTTGGGGTATTCCAGAATACCTGTTCAAAAGAAAATTTTGCCCCTACAGTATAGATCGGGGTAGCTAGGCCCCGATCATTCACAATAACCCATCGTTTCAAGAAGATGATTTCCATCAAGGAGCAGATACCGATGCAACTGGGGTAGCTAACTTTGGGACTATGAAGATGAGACTTTGATGCCAATCTTTCCATAGGACAGTGAGGCTAAAAGTGAAAGGTCCACTGTTCCATCCACCTCCTCCTACATCATGCCAGTCTACATGGAAGAGGGCAGAAACGGAGACGATAGAGCGACCTCAACATAAAGTCTCCTACAACGTATTGACACTTTGGAGACAAGGCTTCAAACTCTCAGCTCCTCCATTCAAGTCTTGATGCAGGCCATCCTGGACATCAGGGCTAGCTTGGCTAGTCAACTTTCGGCACGGGCTCCTGTACATGTGAGTCCGAACCCAAGAACTAACGGGAATCGAATATACCCCACAATTCCATCCGAACGCATCCCTTCCGAAATGGATAATAATACTCTACCTCGGTCATCCGCTCCTAGGTCAACAGATGAATTGTTTGAGCTTGTGAAGGATCTATGCACTCGTGCTGAGGATAAAGACAAACAAGAAGAACTCCAGAAACTCGCGATCATGCAACCTTACCATCCCGAGTAGAATAATATGGTCTATCCTCCTAAATACAAGCCACAATCCTTGGCTCCGTTCGAGGGCAATGACTCTCCCCATAGTTACCAGACCTAATTCACCTTGACGGGGCACTTACCGTTTGATGATGCCTTTCTCACTAACTTGTTCATCGGGACATTGAAGGGGGTGGCTTATGAATGGTTCTACACCTACTTGACAATTGTATATCCTCTTTCGAGGATCTGAAGTACCTTTTTCTCTTCCAGTTTTATATAGGAGGAGACAATATCCTCCCTCATAGATTATGGTGGCCCATGCAAGCCAGTGTTTGAAAGGACTACGAAACTGTGGTAGTACTTATGTTAGTCGTACTACTATGGGCCTACGAATAGGATTAGGATTTAAGGACCGTCCCCACATGTTTAACACGTTATTGATCTCTATATTTGCCTTCAATTAATCCTTAATTTGTATCCTGTTTTGAATCTTTCCACAGTCTAATGACCTACTTGTTTGCAGCTAATGGATTCTCACGATAGAAACAATGCTCCCCTAAACACCCTACTGACTGCAGACGGATTTTTTACATACAAGACCACACCAACGCAGGAAGGCCATCTTACTCATCCGGATAACCCATCACAGCCACAGATCTCGAGGTTCTATAGGGACGACATCTCACTACCCCTACAGTTTCCTTCACAGACTCTACCACCAGCACCTGTTATGTATCCAGCACCTATCATGCATGCAGCACCTACCATGAATCTAGTACCTACCATGCATCCAGCACTTGTTTGCATCCAGCACCTGTCATGCATTCTGTACTAGTTATGTATCTGGCACCTACCATGCATCCAGCACTTGTTATACATCCAGCACCTACCATGTCTCTAGTATTAGTTCTGTCCTGCCACCTACACTAGACAATGTTATGCTTCTGGAGATTTTTTAGTAGCTCATCACTTCCCAGGCAGAGCAAGCCAACATCTTTTGCGACACTTTGAGGAAGGCTCTTCAAACTAGAGATGCTCCCCAAATGTGCCCAGGAAGTTCTAGGGACTTGTATGGATTCTCTATGCTGACGCGTGGTTAGAGAACGTGGAGCAATTTCTACAGATGACCCGAGTTCCTGAAGACCTGAAGGTCGAGTCAGTCTGCGTACAGATTTTCGATATCGTGCAGACGTGGTATAGTGATGAGCCGCGAGACGAGTACACTTCACAGTTTTCTCGCCTCAGCCTCTTTGCGGAGAGCATGGTGAACACCACAGAGAGCAAGTCCCGAAGATTCAAGAAGGAATTGTCACACAAGATTCGCTTAGCCATCACCACCAGTCGAGGTACGACTTACGAGAAGATATTGAAGGTTGCATAAATAGTAGAAGAAGAGATGGGATATAGACCGAAGAAGAATCGATATGCATTCGAAGGAGGCAACAACCAATTAGGACCGGCGAAGCATCCCCAATTCCAGTCGATGACCTTTCAGGACCAGCAGCAGTAGTTCCAGCCGACCGGTAAAGCCCTATCACATTAATAGAACCGTGCTCCGACTAGAACACCGACACTACAGCCGCAGAGATAGTTACAGTAGGCTCCATATTGTACTTAATGTGGAAGGATCAGACACATCAAGGATGACTGCAGACAGAGGTTTAGAGCATATTTATACTGTGAATCACCTTTGCACCAGTTGAAGGATTATGCTTTGGTCCCCAACCAGGCCGGATACGAGGCAGCACCAGCACAGAGAGGACCAGCTAGACCACCAGCAGTTTCATAGCCGTGAGGTATACTACTCCCCACTCAGCAGCAGCGGTTCGTCCATCACCAACAGAGAGGAGCACCCCAACAGGGCAGAGCTTTTGCCATGGCCGTCAAGGGGCCCAAGCCTACCCTTGATGTGATAGTAGGTTCTATATTACTAGATTTTTTTCCAGCTATAGCTTTGTTCGATTCTGGTACATCCGATAGTTTTATTTCTGTAGCTTTTGTGTTCTAGCATAGCATAGTATCTGAACCCTTAGATGGTAGTTGTAAAATTATGACGGGCTGAGGTGCTATGCTAGTCAAGGACATTTGCATAGGGCGTCGCATCACCTTGGTAGGTAGAGAATTGTGTGCCAACCTACTCGTAATGCCACTATCGAGTTTCGATATTTTTTTTGAAATTGATTGGTTGAGTAAAAGTTATGCCAGTATAGACTGCTACCGATGATGTGTTGTTTTCAGTCCTCCAGGGGAGTCTGTATTCGAATTCGTTAAGGGAGTAGTGGAACAACATAGCGGGGCTATTTGTGAAACTATGATTGAGGAGAAGGTGACACCACATCCCATCATGGCATAATTCTTGGACGTCTTTCCTGTGGAGTTGTCGATATTGCCGCCTGATAGGGATATCGAGTTCGCTATTGATCTGGTTGTAAACCCCCAATATTTTTAAATTATTTTAGAGCCTTAAAAATTATTTTTTTCTATATTAGAATTTATTTGGTACATATACGTAAATATAAATGCATGTGTGTCTATATTATATGTGTGCTTGTTAGTATTCCTATTAAATAAGAAAATAATATAAATTCTAGGATTTTTATAAATTATTTGTAAATTTTTAGGAATTTTTAGTAGCCTAATATATTTATACTTATAGTTATATATATATATATATATATATATATATATATATATATATAAAATAGTTGTAAAAAATGATAGGGGTGGTCGGTCCCAGACCGACCACAGTACCATAGTATAAGGAAAGTAATAAAGAAAGGAGAAGAAAAGGAAAAAAAATATTAAAACCAACTAACCCACCCCCATGTGGGTGGGTCCCACGCCCCCTAAGCCCCTGCTGCGTGCAGCAGCAACACACTCGACGAAACCCAAGATTTGTGGGTTCCCAAATCCAAAACCTATTAGTATTAGGTTTTGTGGAAAGTTGTTATAAATATAACTTTTTCTACAAGCCTCAAAATGATGGAACTGGGGATTCCCAGGACCCTTCCTTTGGTATGCGTATTGATCGATAGAAAGTTAAACAGATCTAATACGTATTCTAACCCTTCATAGGCGGAAGCTAGGGTTCACGAATTATACCTGCGGCAGAAAGGAGACAAGTAATTCCTGGCAATCTCGAGCGGACGATCCCAAGATCTTCTGCACGTATTCCTTCCTCGAGTTGGACGTCGTGTGGGCGACGATCTCCCAACCTTTTCTTCTCCTTGGCAGCACTCTCTTTCTCTCCTTACGTGAATCACGAATTTAGAGAAAATTTCAGATTTCTGATCCGTAATCTGGCGGCCAGAGAATAGAGGATATATATAGGCTACGGCAGGGACCATGAGAAGAAATTAGGGTTAGGCCTCCTAACGGATCTGGATATCCCGTGTTCAGCCCGAACACATAATCCAGGCCCATTAACAATAGCTCGGTCCACTAATGAGCTATTGTTGCACTACCTCCCTAATCCCAAATTATGTTTGTGGGCTCCTTTTATTATATGCTCGTTTGGCTCCCCATGTTAAGATATCGTATATCCGTCGATCAAATTAAGTTACTGACAACTATATTGATTCGACATCTTTTATCCTTAAGTAGTACTGCTCAACTTTATTTGTCATGTCGGATATAATCCTTATGAGCTCCTTAAGAGGACATCATCAACCTGATGTATCGGGACATGGATTCCATTTATAATCAACAGCCCATCATACATACAATGTTATTACCCAATTCATACAGGTTGTTGATCCATAATGAATCTCACTCTTTTATGAGTCAAAGTAATGCACATTGTATATACATGTCCGTTATTATATCCGGATTAAGAGTACAAGCATCCATAATAACAGAGGTGTTTGTTCTCTTATGTAGTCAGTACAAAGAGAACAACCTCAAGTGGTCCTGTTCAATACACACAAAGTGTACTAGTGTAAACCTATTGTCAAGATAGACTAATACCAGATTACACTACAACCTTTCCAATAGATTGTTCAAGTCCATCTAGGTTGTGAACTATTTATATACTCCATAGGAAACTGATAATATGATCTTCTGTGTGATACCACACACCATATTATCTACAATATAGAATATCAGACATTTGCATTAACACTTGCAACAAATACAATATGCAAACATTTGCCCATATGATTCTCATTCAAAATTTAAGGAAATAAGGTTACTACAAAAGTGATGCTTTTAGTATATAACCCTAACACAAAACCCTAATCTTCCAAAACGAAAGTTGAAGCTGATTATACCTCCTTCGCCCACGACTTCGTTTCACCAGCGACGGAGATTTGTGCGCGACTATCACGCCCCAGAACCAGAATACTGGAGAGCGGGGGCAGACACAGCCAGCTACGTATATTGAAATGGAAACCACCTCGATATACGGTCACGGCTGTCTAGAAATATGAGGGTTTACTACAAGCCAACGGTCTCTTATGGTCAAGCCTATTGTCTCAATCTCAAGCAAGTAATATAATTACAAGATGTTTGATCACCAAATATACAATAAAAGGCGTCCAAAATATTACATATCAGCTGATCATGAAACTAGTCGTACAAAATGCTAGGGCTAGCAAGAGTTAAGTCATACATGATCAACCCTAGGATTTGTTAATCATGTTTACAGCCCGTAGGCAGACAGTAAGTAAAGTGCATCGAGCTAACAGGTGCTCGTCGGCTAAACGCCTCAAAAGAATAGTTTTACAATAGAGTGAGCGAAACAAAATAGAAAACCCACTCGTAGCCCGGGTTCCTTCTAGTCGCCACCATTGGGCTGGAAGCTTGGTAGATCCTCGGGAGCTGCTCCGAAATCTGGCCACACAAAACCAGCTGGGTCAACCCCAGAAAGAGCAAGTGCCACAAGGGGGCCACGAAATAAGAACAAAAGCCAGCATTAACACAAGAAGATATAATATTTAAAACTAGAATTTATGAAAACATGTCAGGATGATATACGACGAGATAACCATGGAACTATTCCGATGGCCAGGTTACAATCCGTAAACCAAACAAGGACCGGGGTTGTAACCCTTCATCTGAACAGAACTTGGTTTCCCACCATTTATCGGCAAGATAATAATGCAAGAAATCAAGACAGGGAGCAATCTGGTACTGGATCAAGACATGGCTAAACTGGTTATACCTCATTCAATCAATCACGGCCAAGCAGATACTACGGCTTACTACTTTAACTAACTAGGGTTATCACAGGCCTAATTACTAACAAGATGCAGTGAGATTATTCCACAGCCACAAGCCCTGCAGACCATCCAGGCTACCCAGGACGAAAGATTAGGGTTGAATTCAGGTGGGTACATCGTCCAGGAGACAAATGTACCCTTAGGTGACTTAGAGGGTGCAACACGCGACGGTGTGCTGGAAATGTGCCCTACTCGACGGCAGGCTACAGATCCCAAGAGCGCCCAGGTAACGGGATTGCTTGTAGCTGTGTCATCTCTTCATGACTACTGTGTTATTCTAGTTATTAACCTTAATCCATTTTAGTAGGAGCTCTTGACCGTGGTACTCAGGAGTCCCATCCTAGACATGATGCAGGATAGGACAAGTGGATTTAACAAGCAAGTAAGAAAGAACCACCCATGGTGTCAAGGCAAGTCAAGTTATCAAGATAAATCATGTCAGGGTACTTGTCAGGAGTGCGCCACGACGGGCCACTATCATGTCAGGTTGGTCATGTCAGGAGTACACCACTACTGGTCACTGCCGTGTAATGCTAGTTCCTTGTCATACATGCCATGTACAATAGTCATTCCAAACATATTAGGCAAAATCAAGTTCATGACAAAAGGCATAAGAATATAAAATGGGCGTAAAATATCTAATAAAATATCAATATACAGGACAATAGAAAAGCCAAGCTTAAAGAAATAAGACCAAAACTCCAAGAGCCAATGGGTTAAGCAAGGGGTCAGGGGAGCAGCGTAGGTGAAAAGTCACGCACGCATGAGAGCTGCGTAGGTGAAAAGTCACGCACGCTGAGAGAGCAGCGTAGGTGAAAAGTCACGCACGCTACAGAGAGCAGCGTAGGTGAAAAGTCACGCACGCTACAGAGAGCAGCATAGGTGAAAAGCAGCGTAGGTGAAAAGTCACGCATGCTACAGAGAGCAGCATAGGTAAAAAGTCACGCACGCTACAGAGAGCAGCATAGGTGAAAAGTCACGCACGCTACAGAGAGCAGCATAGGTGAAAAGTCACGCACGCTACAGAGAGCAGCATAGGTGAAAAGTCACGCACGCTGAGGGAGCAGTATACGTGAAAAGTCACGCACACTCAAGGGAGCAGTGTACGTAAAAAGTCACGCACACTCAAGGGAGCAGTGTACGTAAAAAGTCATGTACACTCAAGGGAGCAGTGTACGTGAAAAATCACGCACACTAAAGAGAGCAGTGTACGTGAAAAGTCACTTACACTCAAGGAGACACGCTTCTAACAGGAAGCGTACTCAAGCCTGCGTACGCAGCGCTAAAGAGCGCACGTAGCTCAGGGTGCGTAAGCTAAATAGCTCTGCACACAGCTCACTGTCTTCTCCAAACAGCAAGAATACCATGGCTGAACCCAAGCTTCAAAATTCATAACTTGGCCATCCGAACTCCAAATCCGGATTTCCAAAGTTCTAACTTGGGTAGAATTGAATGCTCTTCCACTTGGAAACACCAAAACCCATAAAAATCCAACTTAAAGAGATTAAACCATACAAAATCCGAAAATAGAAATAACTTAGATCTAGTGCAAAGGAGACTTCAAATCACAAAACACCAAGTTCTAATGTTGATCACCATGTCCTAATCTAGCAAATGAACCAAGAAAATAGGGCTCTCATGAAGTGGCAAGGTGCACTTGCCTAGGGTTAGGAGAGTTGTGGAGGAAGGAGAAGAAGAAGAAGAAGGAAATTAATGGTAGAAGTTATGAGGAGAGAGAGTGGTAGGTGAGGGTTATAAAGAGGGTGAGTTGTGGTGGGTTGAGGGGTAGCATAGGTTAAGGCGATCCAACTCACATAAAACTGAACCAATCCAAATAAAATCGAGCCATGCCAAAACCCAAAATACGGGAAATACCAAAATCCTATAAGTTTGAGAAAAATAAAAATACATGCCAAAAATCCAGATACGAGTATAAATACAAAATACGGGAAATACGGGAAATGAGGGTGACAGCGACGAATGGAGCATCGGAAGTCAGCCCCGCGTCACCCACGGTGCAGTTTTCCCACTCAAGGTACCCTACTTCTCTACGATGTAACTTTTTACTCGTAGCACCGATTTTCGATCCGTAAGAATTTTTGGAAAGTAGACTTGACCCTCTTCAAGATCCTTTAGATGGATTTCGAAATAACCCATTGACTTGCTCAAAAAATCGAGACGAAGTTGAACAAAAATCTATTTTCTGTAATGCTAAAAACTGTTTTAAAATGATAACTTGTCGGCCAATTTTCTTGCTGTACAGTAAAGTACTATAGAAAATAATTGAAAACCGTAAAAGACAATATAACCGAGATCGCAACACATCTTCTGGATCATTGTTTTGATTTGCGTGTAAAAAGTAGATTGATATTGAAGTTGAGGAAAAACCTGTGCTTAGTTATATTAATTTTTAGAATTTTGTCCAATACGACATACGCCCCAACAAACCGGGCAACGTGGTCGTGCGCTATACGCATCAAAAGATGCGTATAGACGTTGCGGACGTGTGAGAACTGACGGAACTCAGTTTCGTCGCGTGTGCGCGACGAAATCAACGCGTATCCGTCAAGATACCCCCGTATCGACGTTTTGCAAACTTGACCATAACTTCGTATACAGTAGTCGGATCGAGATGAAACTTGTGCCAACAGGTCCGGATCAAAATTATGGTCCTGTATGCCAAGTTTGGTTCGATTCTGAGAAGGTCGAATCGGAACCCAATTTTGGTGGGCCCGCGATCCACTCAAACGGGCGATTTTGTACACGGCTCATCGGAATCCAAAACTGGACATACCGTTGAGTTCCTCTCCTCAAACTAAAACCGTAGACATTTAGTTTGATGACTTTAGAGACCATAGACTTTGGCACGCGTTTCGGTGCAAAGCGGGTCCAACGGCGGACATCGTTTCGACCCGAAATTACGATTTTGCCCATGTTCCAGAATTTGACTTTTGGACAGGCGTTTCATAGGTATATCTTCTTCACCGAGACCATTTTTGATGTTTGTTTCAGCGTTCGGAGTTGTTTGGAGATTGTGACAATTTTTGGCTGACATTGTGATTACTTGGACTTGCCACTTTGCACCACCAGGTAAGATACCTTGCCACCCTACTCTGTGATTATTATATTCTTATTTTCAGTTGTTATTTTTAGTATTTTATTTCGTGATATTTAAACTGTGCGTCCAAGTCACACTTGGGTGCAAGCGACTCTATCGGTCGTTTTTTTTGCTTTATTTATTCTCTTGTATTGACTTAGTTTATGGACCACCCACTGATGTTGAGGTATTGGTATATCTCATATGGCCTTGACATTTGTTATATATGTGATGTGAGTCACATGTAGGACACGTTTCCGCGTAGTTGGCTGGCCACCGATACGTATGGAGCGTGCGACGGATAGGAGTAACTGCCAATAGTATTGCATGTTAGAAGACTTGGCGGTTACTAGAGGTTCATATCAGTCATGGAGATGATGATACTAGGCATTGGGTAGGGAGAACAATACCTGACGTATGGGCTTCTTTACACTTCCACGATTACCTGTGCGCTCCTCTGGAGATGCAGGCTCCAGGTGCCCTCTGACGTTTCCCAGAGCGTTATGGACGTAGCCCTTCACATAGTGCCCTCTGACGTTTCCCGAGCGTTATGGACGTAGGCCCCTGGTACCCTCTATGGGAACTATGCCGATCCTATTTTCAGCCAGGGTTCATGCGTCGAAGGATTGTATCTCAACTGCATATTCACAGTAGAATGGTCAGGAACCCGATTGCATGCATACCTTTTCTCTTATTATATTATCACAGTTTATATGGCATGGTGTTTTCTTGTATCTTGCTATGTCCCCTGAGGACCTGGTTATCTTTCCAGGTTTAGACGAGTTTCCACAGGAGTACGGAGCGGCATTGGAGCTATCCTACATTGATGATGAGGCAGTGCCTTATGATTCCTAGTCTATTTCTTATCTGAGACAGTTGTAGACATTATTTTACATCTCTTTTCTTTCTATTTTACGGAGGTCGGACTCCGATCTTGTGAGACTATTTTTTATAGCTGTTTGGAGTGAGTATGTTCATCCGGCTATCTTTTGATACTCTTATTTATTTATTTGGACTTCATTATCTTCTGTGTTGAGCTGTGATGAGATTAGATATGTTATTCTGGCCTGTGATTATTTATTTACAGCTTATGTGCATATGCAAGGATTCCATATATTGGAGTGTTCTTCGTATATGTGCAGCTGGCATGTTCACGTACTTGGTCCTATGTATTTTGGAACTGGGGCGTTACACTGGTGCCAGGCGCAGAACCAATCAATAATAAGGAGACAGAAGAATTAAAGAAGTAGCTTGATGAATTGCTAGAAAAGAGGTTCATCAGATCGAGTTCGTCACCATAGGGATCTTCGGTTCTATTTGTGCCGAAGAAGGATGGGATGATGCGAATGTGCATCGACTATCGGGCCTTGAATAATCTCACCATCAAGAACAAGTAACCGTTGCCGAGGATCGACGATCTCTTCGACCAGTTGAGCGGCGTACGATATTCTCGAAGATTAATTTGAGGTCAGGCTACCTTCAATTGAAAGTGAAGAAGGATGATATACTAAAGACAGCCTTTCGGACCAAGTACGGGCAGTACAAGTTCATGGTGATGCCGTTTGGGTTGTCTAATATCCCGACAGTTTTCATGAACTTGATGAATAAGGTATTCCATCCATATATTGACAAGTTCGTAGTGGTATTTATCGATGACATACTCATCTATTCGAAAACACCAGAAGAGCACGAGGAGCATATGAGGATTGTGCTGGAGACCCTTAGGTAGGAGCAGCTCTACGAAAAACTCTCAAAATACAAGTTTTTCTTGGACAAGGTGGAATTCCTTGGGCATGTAGTGACAGGTGACGGTATATCTATTGATCCAAAGAAGATTTCTGCTGTGGAATATTAGACTTCTCTGACTATTGTGGCAGAGATCCAAAGCTTCTTGGGATTGACAGGGTATTAGTGGAAGTTCGTATAGGACTTTGCTCGAATTGCGGAGCCGATGACCAGACTCACTCGGAAGGATATAGAGTTCATATGGACATAGGACTGCTAAATAACATTTTTTGAGTTGAAGAGGAGGCTAACGTCAGCTCCCATATTGATGTTGCCATCGGGATCAGGTGGCTTCGCCATTTACAGTGATGCCTCAGGGAAGGGACTGGGATGTGTTTTAGAGCAAAATAAGAGGGTGATAGTCTATGTGTCCCGACAGCTGCGATCGCATGAGAAGAACTTTCCCACGCACGACCTAAAGTTGGCGACCGTGATCTTCGTCTTGAAGTTGTAGCGACATTACTTGTACGGGGAGAGGGTGGAAATTTTTACTGACCACAAAAGATTGAATAACGTCTTTACACAAAATAAATTGAACAAAAGACAACGCAAATGGCTAGAGCTGATGAATGACTTTGACATTGCTCTACAGTAACACCCGGAAAAAGCTAATATTGTTGTGGATGCTTTGAGCAGGTATCCCGTAGTTATGTTATTGACTCGAGACCGTCACTTATTAGCGGATTTGGAGAGTTTGGGCATTGAGATCGTCATTCCAGGTGCCAAAATACAGATGATGGGTATGCAGATTCAGTCCGGACTGATAGACAAAATTTGAGAGGCACAGCACCAGGACGAGCAGCTGAGGAGTATCATTGCACAGGCGTGGGACGGTTTGTTAGAAGACTTCACTATTACAGAGGATGGTTCGTTGAGGCACGGGACGAGACTATGTGTACCTAGTGGAGGGTTTCGAGATGAGGTCATGCAGGAGGCACACCGTTCTCTGTATTTTCTACCTCAAGGAGCCAACAAGATGTACAAGGATCTGAGAACCCATGTGTGGTGGTATGGTATGAAGCAAGAGGTGGCACGCTTTGTTTCTAGATGCCTTGTGTGTCAACAAGTCAAGGTCGAGAGGCAGAGACCAGGGGGTTTGCTTCAGCTATTGTCGATTCCCGAGTAAAAATAGGAACATATCACCATATATTTTGTTTTCAGTCTTCCATGTTCGTTGGAAGGAAAGGATGCGATTTGGGTCATCGTTCACAAGTTGACCAAATCGGCCCACTTTATACCATTCAAAGTAAGGTTATCTACAAAAAAGTTGGCAGAGTTATATGTAAAACAGATAGTCAGATTGCACAGGGTGCCAGTAAGTATCATCTTCGACCATGACAGCAGATTCACTTTTCACTTTTGGAGGAGTCTGCAGGCTAGCTTAGGTACTCAGCTCAAGTTCAGCATAACCTATCATCCACAGACGGATGGACAGTCGGAGTGAACCATTCAGACGCTCGAGAATATGCTATGGACATGTGTGCTAGATTTTAGTAGATCGTGGGAGGACCACATTAACCTCATGGAGTTATCCTACAACAATAGCTACAAGCTAGCATCGAGATATCCCCTTCTGAGGTATTGTATGGAAGGAGATGTCATACCCCCATTATCTTGGGATGACGAGGGTACGAGGGCACTGTTGGGGCTCGAGATGGTAGTGGATGCTGCAAAGAAAGTAAAGCAGATTTGAGAGCGACTTTACGTGGCTCAGGACAGACAAAAGTACTGGGCCGATAGTCACTGGAGACCATTAGAGTTCGAGGTATAGAATTTTCTTATTGTAGATGCGTGTATATTATAGGACTCGTGTTAACATCTGGTACAATTTTAGAATGGCAATTTGGTATTCTTGAAGATATCTCCAACATGTGGCATGATTTGTTTCGATGCAGGCGGTAAACTCAGCCCAAGGTTCATTGTGCCATTTAGTATCCTCAAGAAGATCAGTACAGTGGCATATCGATTGGCTTTACCGCCTGCATTGGAAGGAGTGCACAACGTGTTCCACGTGTCGCAACTGAGACGATATGTGGCAAACCCCAGCCATTTGTTGGATCACTCAAAAATCATAGTTGGACCGAGCCTTAGCTATCAGGAACAGCCTGTGGAGATTTTGGACCGCAGAGAGAAGGTATTTAGAAATCAGACGATCTCATTGGTGTACGTCGCTTGGAGGCATCACTCTCTAGGCGAGTCCACATGGAAGAGAGAGGATGAGATGCACGAGCACTACCTCTATCTTTTTGAACCATGAGGTATATTTCTATCTTATGCCTAATTTAAGTTTTGAGGACGAAATTTTTCTAAGGGAGATAAATTTGTAAAACCTAGACCAATTTTTCCTATATTTTTTTATTACTAAAAGCTTACATTCATTTATTACTTTTAAATTTTAATTAGAATACCAAAGAAAAGGTAGAATTAGTGATATTCATATTACCAAGGGCTGGAGTGTAAATTTAAATTCAAATTTCAATTGCTCTTAGCGGACCCTCTTTAAACCCTGTTCTGGTGTGATTTTGAATCCAAAAGGGATCGATCTCACAAATCCTTGATAAACCCTACCAAAAATTCAAATCGAATTCTCTTTATCATCTACACTATATAAATGTAAAAGAAGAGACGATCGATCCTTTCCCCATCTATCAACCCTAGAAGTGTCGGTTATTAATTCTTCTTATCCGCGGAGTTCCTGCATCAAAGAATACATCCTAGAATTATTGAGGTAAGCAATAGTTTCTAGAATTTTATTTACGGTAATAATCGTACTAGGGAACGTCAAGTATTTGATAAAATACCCAGGACAACAAGATTGTAGCTGCGATGGCAAATAAACATTAGGTAAGAACTGATGATTATTAACTATATACATTAGATGGGGGATACATGAGTATCCAGATATTAGTAAACTTTACCATAGGAAGAAGGAGCCATACATCCATATATCGAACTATCACTGGGTGTCAGTTAAACCATCTTGAGCTGATACATGTCCTGAATCAGTATCGCACGAATATGTTTGTCAAATATCAGTATCAATCTATATTTATTAACCAAGGTTCAATCCCTACTCTATATATATGGTTGTGTGCACATAAAGTATCAATCAACCCATCTCGTATCAATTGTTTGTTACCTATCTCGTAATGGTTGGACTGTCATATTAGGTTTCTTCTTGTATCTAATAGATGTTGTTGTGTTAGACTTTTCCCTTATATCAAATTGGTACTGTCAGGATATATTTCTCATGTATGTATCAAGTTGGTACTGACATGCGGATTTTTTCTTGTAGCAATTGATACTGATATGTTAGATAACCTATGTAGGCTTTGTTATCAGTTATCGGGTAGGCTTAATAAAGTAAGTCGAGTCCAGGGTTGTAATGGATGACATAGTAAAGTCAGGAGATACACTTTGATAAACCTTGCTAGAATCAAAGTTATAATTGGTAATCCAGGGCTACCTATAATTAATGAGAAGACTTCAACTTTTCCTAAGCCAAAGACAAAAACATTAAGTGTATCAGCGAACAAGGGGGGTTTCCTAGTAAAGTCTAGGTAAATGGGAATAGAGTACCTGTTGCAAGATATGTCCTGAGTAAGTAAGGACTACAGGATATAAGGGTCATGTGCCAAGTGGTATTTGGCTAGTAAGAGTCAGTATATAACCATGTTAGACATAAGCAGCAGCAAGATATGACCCAGCAGGCGTTAGAATCAACTGCAAAATAGGAAATTATGGGTTGTACATGCCACCCTGGATGATCCTAGGGGTATAGGTATGGTAAGGTCATTTTCCTCTTAGGTAGGTACCTAGGAAAAAGGCCCAAGTCAAGAGAAGATTAGATGTTAACCACAGGGGTGCACAAGTTAGTCAGTATAACAGGGTGTAAAACCCCTAATTTTTAAAAAAAAAGATTTATTTAAATATAATTAATATGCTTTACAGTATTCTTTTTGTTTTGACTTTTAAATCTAGAATTGTTAATGTTTTGGTAGCAAGATAAAAGCTACAATATAATATACCTACTAAAAAATATTTGAAGCATATTTTTTATTTTTGTAGAAATTTAAGAAATGTTATGTTAATTTTATAGTGTGTTATTTGTTAATTAAAAATATATTGTTTTTAATGAATAAATTATTTGGTAATATTAAATAGTAGCAAGAACTGCTACAATATAGAAAACTAGTAGGTTAAGATGTTTAAGTTATTTGTTCTCGCGAGAAGCACCTGGCCAATTACTCGTGACCCCCCTCCCCTTAACAGAACCGAACCCAAAGTATATATAAGTATATACAGCAACAACAAAAACAACTACAAAAACCCTAAAAATACTCGACCCATTCTTCAACCTCTGCGCCTCCTTCAAGATTCCCAACCCAGGCGAGCCATCCCACCCAAACGCCGATGGCGACAGACCGCCGCTGGTCAGTCAAAATCGCAACTGCGACAGCCTCGTCCGACAGACCTAGCCGCCCAGGTATGCTAGTTCCTGATCAAAATTCTTTCAGTATAGTTCATGGATTTACGAATCGTAAAATGTTATGAGAACCCAATATGACCCACTTCAAGCCCCTTTAAAGGGATTTAGAGTTAACCCATTAGTTCGCTCAGAAATTCGACGCAAACATCGTCGAAAAACTAAGCAAAACCAGGGCATTAGAGCAGTTCCAGCCTTAACTTTGATGGCATTTTCTGAACTAAATACTCGGAGCTTTCGTGAATCAATTCCAAACAGTTTTAGACAACCTATACGAGAATAAAACTCTTTTTATAGATCTAGATTTAATTATGTATGTGAAAAGTTATTTGATTTCAAAAATAAAGAAAAACATGTTTTCGAAAACTATACTTTTAGAAAAATCCTTCGATACGACGTGCATCCCGACAAACCAGGCGACGCGGTCGTGAACTGAAAACATCAAAAGGTGCATAAAGACTTCGCGGCCATGTGGGCTTTGACGGAATTCAAATTGGTTGCATGTGTGCGAAGAATTTGATGCGTATCTGCCGAAATTTACCGTATCGACCCCTTACAAACTAAGCCATAACTTCGTGTACAATCGTCGGTTCAAGACGAAACTTGTGCCAATAGAACCGTATCATTTTTATGGTCCTGTATGCCAATTTTGGTCTAATTCTGAGAAGGTCAACCAGAACGCCATTTTTGTGGGCCTACTACCCGATCCAACGGGCGAAATTGTGCACGGTACATCGAAATCCAACTTTGGACATACGGTTGGGTTCGTATCCTCAAACCGAACTTGTACACACATAGTTTGACGATTTTATAGACCGTAGGTACTGGCACGTGTTTTGGTGCAAAACGGGTCCAACATCGGACATTATTTTGACTCAAAATTACAATTTTACCCCTATTCCAGAATTGGACTTTTGGACAGGCATTTCCTAGACATATCTTTTTTACCAAAGACGTTCGTGATATTTTTTTCAGCATCCAGAGCTTCTTGTGGATTTTGATTTTCGTGCTGACGATTTTGACGGTTGGATTTTGCTACATCTCACACCGCCTCAAGCAAGATACCTTTCTATATTTACTACTTATAGTTAGTTGCATTTTCTTTAGTTATTGCATATTTATGTCTGTTTATTTCTAGTTCTTTCAGTTGATTTGTTTGCTTGCTTTTTTGTGATACCTGATGCAAGTACTAGTTTTATTTTCTTTTTGTCTTTAAATTAAGCATATGGACATAGAGTTAAGGGACTACCATCTGTAGTATATTGCATAAACCTTGACGCTATTGTACCATGAGATATGTGTGAGATGAGTAGCATGTAGAGGTACTTACGTGTTGGCTGATCACCCGTGCGCATGCGTTAGGGCTAACTGCTAATAGAGGCATGTTAGGGGACTTAGCAGTTAGTAGAGGTACATGGTCATGGATGCAACTTAGATAAGAGCATTGGGTGGGGAGAACAATACCTGACATATGGACTTCTTTGCACTTCCCTGATTACTTGTGCACTCCTCCGGAGACGCAGGCTCCATGTGCCCTCTGATGTTTCCCAGAGCGTTATGGACGTACCCCCTTGCACATGATGCCCTCTGACGATCTTCGAACGTTACAGACGTAGGCCCCTGGTGTCCTATATGGGAACCAAGCTGATCCTATTTACATCCAGGGCTCATGCGTCGAAAGGATTATTTCTCAACTGCATGTTCACTTTAGTACGGTTATGTTACCTTATTGATGTCTTGTCACTTACTTTTATTTGTGTCATATTTTATATTTAGTATTTATATGGCATGTTCTTCCTATATCTTGTTACGTCCCTCTGAGGACCAAGTGATCTCTCCAGGTGTGTGCCTTTGTGATGTTTCGCAGGTATTCTAGCCGAGGCCGTGATCTTTTACATTTCTTCGAAGATGATTGCTCTTGGTTCGTCCTGCTATTTTATCCATCATTTCCTTGTACTTTTCTTCTCTTTTAAAATGGTTGGTTGTGGATCTGTCTCCGCCCAACATTTGTATAAATAACAAATTTAGTGTTGATTTTTCTCATATATTTATTTTCTTATTTTGGATGAGATTTAGTTATGATGGTTTACTGCATTTCACAGCTTATGTATATATATGAGGGTTCCATATATTAGAGTATACTTCGTATATATACAACTGACATGTTTACGTACTTAGTCCTAAGTATTTTGGGACTAGAGCGTTACATGTTTTTGTGGTGGCCCATGCAGGTCGAGTTTATCACTTCGATTACGTTACTGTACCGATGTGAGCTAGTATATAGGATTAGGATATAGGAATCTAATCTACAAGCTTGATCTCCTTCCTTGATATCCAATTTCGAACTCTCGGTTGACTACCTTGATTTTCTTCTGCTCGATTCTTTTCGACCGTGCAACGTATCTTTTTCCTTCGTTCTTGATAGGAAGGTTAGGAAGATGAATCATACTAGTTATACGTGTTATATTGCTCAATCAACTTAGTAGTTGACTCTTATAAGTTGGGTAGTAAGCCTCACAACCTACCACCCCGCATCCTTGTAGCCTATTAGTAAAGTGTAACTGGATGGCAATGAATATATGTTAGTGTAGGAAGATATATTTGTCTAGAAGATAGAGTTTTAGTAGTCATACTCCATTGATCAACCACGACCTAATATAAGAGCCACTAGGATGACTGTATAAGCAGGAACACCGGACAAGACTTAGATCTTTGTGAAACTTGAACTATTTATAACTGCTTTCGTTATTATCTCTCGTACTTATACTTTGCACTACTATGAATGAAGTCGCTATTTATAGCCTAGTTTTGCAAGCTTATTCTTTATCGAGCTTGTTTAAGACATATGTATATTGGGGACGCCCACTAACATATTATCTAATTAGAATCAGAGTATTATGGTCTGATCAACCATAGTGCACTTGGTTCGCTCTTCATATGGTTATCTCACGTGGATTGAGATATAGATGTCTTTAGGATCTCATCCACACTACTTTGACAAATCGCTCTGAATTACTTAATCGCCCTTGGAACCCATATTCGCATTTGATTCCCTCTCGCTTGAACTCCTTATTTTTTTTCGTCGATTACTTACGGCAGAAAACAAATGCTTGTGTTGAGGAAGGTTAGATACATAATATTGTCCTTGGTTCACCATACCACCTATGGCCATGAAAGGCTATATGTACACAAGTGTAGCAACCACCGGCCAAGCCATATGACTACAACCTTGTCTTGAGTTACTTATCCTCCCCTCGACTAAGGCTAATATCATGACCTTCTAGTCATTTGAAATTGGATATGATTAGAATCTCACCCTTGGTAAAAACACCAATCGAGGAGATTATCTATTCTCAAGGAACTAATTTTTGTGTGACTCTAATTTTTTTTTTCTTGAACTTTGCTTTAACTAGTAACCTTTATGCCCAAAACCAACCCTTACCCGACCAAGCCCTACAGTTTAGATATACGAGGAATAGAGAAAAAGTAAGGACAAGCATTTACCATGACTATGGTAGACATCCATCCCGAGATTGGAGTTCAACATGAATTATCCTAGTTATGCAAATTGTGTTATTAAGACTTGACTTAGCATTGGAACATCACAATCACTAGCTTAGCCAATACCATAGCATACCCTGTCATGTTATGATCTATTAGTTATCAACAACAATGCCTGAGCACCACATTTCGACGCCGTTAGAAACCTTAGGTCCAAGCCTGACAGACTTAACACAAATACGATATTGCGACTTGATTTCCCTAACCTCAGTAATCATAGAATCATGTCTTAGTGTAATTTCTCGAAAGTAACTATTGAAGTGTATAGGCTACAGTCCTCTCTAAAATATAAGATATACTAGTATTACCGATTGATTAGAATAAGTTGGTTTCCATTAAGGAGATAATTAGTGCCCCATGAACTCCCACTTTTTATTTTAGATCATTTGGTGTC
>JANAVB010004774.1:0-62356 GCA_029216955.1 Iris pallida
AAATAAAATTGTAATCATAACAAAAGTATTAAAATAATACCAATGATAAAATAACAATAATATTAATCAACAGTAATAATAATCTGATAATAATACTAATAATAATAATAGTAATGATAATAATAGTAATAATAATAAGGATAATAATAATCTTAATAAATAAATATTATAATCAATAATGGTAATAATAATGATTATAATAACATTAATAATAATAGTAAATACTAATAATAATATAACTTATTAAAACCAACTCTTCAATTCTCTTTCCCAAAGTTGTCTTAATCGAGAGAGAGCGAGAAAAGTGAAGAAAAAGGGTTACTCACCGGCGTCGGCGGCGCGGCTCCGGCGCTGGCGCTCTGTCCGGCGGAGGAGGCGCTGGAGAGTACGGGAGTGGGCGGCGACCTGGTGGAGGCGGAGTACGGCCGGCGGCAAAGGGGCAGAGTTGCGGCGCGGATCTGAGCCTCGACGGGGGAAGTCTGGGAGGAAATCTCGACGGAGACTGGTGGCGCGGGCGGCGGGGACTCACTAGTGGGTTTTTCCCACGCCGACGGACGGAGGGTTCTGGTGAGGCTCCCCCACGGGGCAGTGGCGGCGATCCCCTGGGCCGGTGCGGCTTTGGCGAATGCGGTCAGGAGACGGCCACCCGTGGTGGCCCTGCGCAGTTGCGCTCACGTCGGAGGCCGCGGGCAGGACGCGGCGGCTCAGGTTAGGGTTCGCTTCCCTTCTCTTCTTTGTCGGGGAATTTGGACGGTGGTGGTAATGTTGTGGGGTTTCTTCGGGTGTTGGCCATGTTCGTCGACGGGTGGAAGAGGGGGTGATATCGAAGATGGGAGTGGCGATGGCCTTGACGGTGGTGAAGTTGGTTGCGGAAGTGTTGTCGGGATGCTGACGTCTGCGAGGGTGGTGGTGTTGGCTGTGGCAGGGATCGAGACGGTGGCTGATGTGATGCTCGGGTAACGGGGATGGCGTGGTGGTGTCCTGCGTGACACGGAGTGGGTGTCGAGTCCGGGATCGTCGGACTCTGGAGGAATATTGTACTTGTAAGGGATATATCTAGTGGATGGACAGGGAATACGGACACGATGCACTATTTGGTTGTGGATGAAAAATTGCTGGAGGAGTACCTCTCCTTTTATAGGAGGTAGGAATTTCCAGTTGGATAGAGATTAGGATTTATTTAAATCCCAATTAGATAACTCATCATTAATTAAATAGATTTAAAGTCAATTTAACAAAATCCAAATCCAATTCAAATCAAATCCAATCCAAATTAATTCTATACTTAATTTAAAATAAAATCTTTTCAAACTTAAATTACCATATTTAATCAAATATTATCATTAACAAAATTCTAAATATTATTTTCATAATTAAATAAATACGGCAATAATTAATTTCGAAAATCAATATAATACTTAAATATTACTTCATGATCTAGATTTTATAATAAAAAATATTTTAATAAGCAAATTTTACATTTCGTAAAATATTAAACCAAAATTTCTAAATCATCATTTATTTGTAAACGACGAATAAAATAACCTTTTCATACAAAATAAAAATATTTATAAAATTTATAATAAAAATATTTTTCTAACATATGTACCTCGACACATATTCGCACTCGTCGAGAAAATTACGAACGCAATCTCGTACGTTACGTAAATTCAACCATGAGAACTCGTATGCGACGTGCAAATACGAAATACAAAATAAATACAAAATTATTAAAAAAATCGTAGTAGAAATTTAGGGGTTTACATCCTACCCAACTTAAAAGAATTTCGTCCTCGAAATTTAGGAATAGATAGGGTAGGTAGGGTCGAGAGAATAGAAAGAATATTATTCGAACGAAAGTACGAAATCTTCTTTAGACGAGAACGCAAAAATATTCGACGGGATGGTGAGCAACATTTCAATGGCAACATGTCATTTGATCGACTAGAACAAAAATTCAATTGTTTCAGTTTAGATTACGACCATGAATATAAAAATCAATCAATGACTAAGCTTGATCAACCCTAACATTAACCCTAAAAGGGCAACCTTATAAGCAGGTAATAAACTCCTTAATCCTTTGATATCGTCAATATTCGTATACTATCTCTCATCATAAATTTTTTTCCAAAAAATTAACTTTCGTACCACGTTCCCTTAAATTTTAACAAAACAATTTCGATCATAATTGTACTCTAAATTCCTCTATCTCGTTCTATAATTTCAATAGTCTCAATTTTTGAATCCATAAATCTCCCTCATACTAGCTAACTTATATATATATCTTCCCAAGTTATAATTTTCTCTAAAATTAAAATTTCAAATCTTCCACCAATTGGCCCAAGTAAAAGTTAAAATCTCCTTACTACGAATTGTATTTGTTGGTCAATATACAATGCATCCTTAGGTACCAAGATAAGGTCGTCTTCAATGTTTGATAAATTTCGAAAACTAACAATATACTTTCATAACTCAATCACAATTGAAAATTTCCTAAAATATTTATTAGTCTCTCTCTCGAAATTTGAATTCAACAATCTACTTTTGATGAAAACTCATTTTAACTTCATATTCCTAATCATCTTAGAACTTAATCAAAAATATAAAGGTTTCTTTCTCCAACAATTGGTTACCCTTGAAAAATAATATCATCATAATGTCAACATTGTCTTTATCAAAAAAAATTTGCATCTCTAAATTTTATAGGTAAATTTGGTTCTTAAACCACCAACACTTTAGACGATTCTTCATTCGATATTTAGTTACCTTAAAACAAAGTTTGAAATTCGAGAAGTCTATCTATCCTTGAGTGTTTCATCAAAACATAATATATCATTTCTTACTTCATTGATTCGAATTTATTGCACATTTCCATTTATTTCCCACCTATAGCTCATAATCTCGTAATTATCTTAACCAACTACATTATTTATCCATGCTGTGAGGTTCTACAATCTAGCTTCTACTAACTCAAGATTGTCATGATCAAATTTCATTTCACATAAGGGAATCATACAAGGAACAAGGTGGCGTAAACAATGGCGAAATCATAGCGAAGTATGAGAAAGCAATTTAATTGGAAGGGAGAAAAGTAAGTGTTGCTAATATTGCAGTGCGAAAGGTGTTATGTGTCTAAGTGAATCGAGAAAAGATATGAAAATAAAATAACAAAGGTTAAGCAGTCAAGATAAAATGCAAGGTTAAGCATTTAACGGATTTAGTAGATCGCAATCGGGCCAAAAATTTGAGTCGAGATTGAGTCCAAATATATAGTCAAAAGCATATCGGTACCATGGTATAGGTTATAGTTGAGTCTTTATGGCCCGAAAGTCGTACCATAAAAATAGAGTACAAGGGTACGTGTTTTAGTGGGACATGATATACCTACGTGAAGGTGAGCTCGTCTAGGTCTTGCATGTGAAATTTGTTGGAAGAAAAAGTCTAGTATTGTGCTCCAAATATCAAAGTCACGATAGGGAACATCAAATGATCAAAAATAGAAAGTGGGTTTTCATAAGGTACTAATTAATGCACAAAATAGAAGGTTAAAGCACGAAGTTAAGATAAGTTAAAGACACCGTTTCTAGAAAATGGTCTCATAGATAAGGGTATGGTCAAGGGAATGATTCTAATCATTTCTAAGTTTCAAATAATTAGATGTCACAAATAAAGATCTAGATTTGAGGGAAGGTCGAGTAAGTCAAGGATATGTTCATCGGTTTGGTCGATGACTAACTATACTTGTGTATATGCAATATCATAGTCATAGGTGGCATGGCAATCTAATGTGGAATACTTCTATCTCACTAGGTGACCTTACTTGTTTCTTGGTCTTCTACCAATATATGATCGAAAAATTTCAAGTTCCTCAAAATTTTCTCAATAAAATTTCCAAGATACTTCGCCAAAATTTCAATTATCTTAGACTGTCAACTTTAAACACAATTTTAAATTTCTAGTAAATCTCGAAACAACCCTTGTATATCGCAACTTGAATAATAATCCTTTTTTTCTCCAAATCTTAAACTCAATATTTAATAAGTTTATCCGTCGAAATTCATACTACAACATGAAACATTTAAATAACTCCCGAATTTAATTCTATATCCTTCAAATGTGTATATCTAGCTTCCAATAAGTCATAACTACTCTTCAATTTAAATATCTATAATCCGGGTTTTAAACTCGAATCTAAAAACTTTATATATCATAGATCATATGAGCAAAATTTAAATATTTAAAATTTTCCTTCAAAGTCGATTTCATATTTTCCAGAAATATTTCAAACAAAATTTTTTACGATTATCTCTTCAAGCTCAAAATTAAATACTTAAAATTCGTAAATCGTAGAATCAATTTAAAACCTCAAGCTCTCTAATAAACCGTAAATCATAACCCTCCATATTCTCTAGTCGTTTATAAAATCACAACTTATAAAAACTCTTTAATAAATTTTGAGGTAAACTTTTACAATCCAAACTTGAACTTAACCGTAAATCATGTGTCACAATCTAAAGATGTTTCTCAAATCGGTTTCATATCCCAATAAATCTAAACTATTTTGCAATTTCTAAAAAAATCATAAATTTGTTTTCGCGATCTAGCTGTCCTCTTGTGTATACCACCTTGTAATAGCAAAATAAAATTCCAACTATCCATTGAAGGTGGTAATATGCTACTACCCAACTTGAAATTAACTAATCCTTAAAATCATACTTTCTAGAAAAATAAATTTCTTTATAACTCAAATAAAATTCCAATGCATATTAATTGCCAATGCAATCCATCTAGCCATGTATTTAACCTATGGGCATATACTAGTGTAGTCATCTTACTAAACACGAAACTAAGAATTCACGGTAGAATGAGTCAAGCAAGATGCAAATCAAGGAGGTCGAACGAGAGTTCGAATTTGAAGTCAAGAAAGGATGTCAAGTAGGTAGATAAGATTCTAGACTCTAATCCTATATTGCAGGCCCGTTCGGTACAATTATGTAACCGAAATGGCAGACTAGACCTGCATGGGCCACCACAAAAATATGTAACGCCCAGTCCCAAAATAGAAGGACTAGAACGTAATCATGTCAGCTGTATACATACGAAGTATATGGACCCTCGTATATATACATAAGCTGTAAAATACAGTAACCAAGGTACTAAATCTCATCCACAAAGATAAATAATGATATAAAAGCAACTTTGAATTTGTCATGTATATAATTGTTGGGCGAAGACAAATCCACTACCAACAAGTAAGGAAAAGTACATGGAAAATAAAATGAGTTTGGCGGACGAAGCGAAGACGATCAAGTGCAATCATCCTCGAAGAAATAGTGACGATCATGGCCACAGCTAGAGCACCTGCGAAATACAAGAACACACACACCTGGCGAGATAACCAGGTCCTCAGAGGGACGTAACAAGATACAATAACATGCCATATAAATACTGAATATAAAGTATGCCACAATCAACGAAAGTGACAAGACATAAATAAGGTAAACTAACCAACTAAAGTGAACATACAATGAGAACAAATATTTTGTCGCATGAGCCCTGGCTATAAATGGGATCTGGTATAGTCCCCACTTGGGCACCAGTGACCTAAGAGCATGACGTTCAAAAATGACAGTGGCCAACCTGAGAGGCTCATACCCGTATCTCCAGCGGAGCTTCCGGGTTACAAGGGAAGTGCAATCGAAGCCCATACGATAAGGAAATGTTCTTCCCACACAATGTACCTATCATGTCGCATCCACGACCATGTAATACTACTAACCGTCAAGTCTTCTAACATACAACTATTGATAGTTAGACCTAACGCACGTCCTGCACGCATCAGTGATCAGCCAACACGCAAGTCCGTAGGCTATATGCTACTCATACTCACACATCTCGTGGCACAACAATGTCAAAGTTTATGCAATAGACTAAGCTAGTGGTAGTCCCTTAACTCTAAGTCCATATGCAATCAAAGGGTAAATAACAAGGTACAACTAATATCACTGAGCAGGCAGTAATCAAGAACTAGAAATAAATGAACAGTGATATGTAATAAAATGCAACTGAAAATAAACAGTATAATGGCAAGGTATCTTGCCTGGTGTTATGCCTGGTGTGGTGCAATATTTCGACAAGTCTTGATTGTCCGATAGCGATGTTCGATGTGTCACGGTCCGAAGTTGCAAGGAATAGAGAAGCACAATTAGCTATGAGTAAAGGGAATAATTCGAAAGAGAGTTTGAGCGAAGAGGCACGAAAATATTTCATAATATACTTGAAAAATAATTCTACATAAATACTTGAAAATATTTTATATATATAAATTGTAGAAATACATTTTTATTAGTCTAGAAAAATACTTAAAATAATAAATCTTTTTAGGCAAAACGCTAAGTTGTCTAAATATTTTAAATAAGTATTTTGAAAATAAATAAAAACAGTTTAGGGTTAAACCCTAATTTTGTCAAAATGTATTTTGAAAATTATTAATTATCGAATTTATTTAATAACCCGAATAATACACTAATAAAATTGTAATCATAACAAAAGTATTAAAATACTACTAATGATAAAATAATAAATATTAATCAACAGTAATAATAATCTGATAATAATACTAATAATAATAATAGTAATGATAATAATAGTAATAATAATAATGATAATAATAATGATAATAATAATCTTAATAATAATAAATATTATAATCAATAATGGCAATAATAATGATTATAATAACATTAATAATAATAGTAAATACTAATAATAATATAACTTATTAAAACCAACTCTTCAGTTCTCTTTCCCCAAAGTTGTCTTAATCGAGAGAGAGCGAGAAAAGTGAAGAAAAGGGTTACTCACCGGCGTCGGCGGCGCGGCTCCGGTGCTGGCGCTCCGTCCGACGGAGGAGGCACTGGGGAGTACGGCGGGAGTGGGCGGCGACCTGGTGGTGGCGGGGAAGTCTGGAAGGAAATCTCGACGGAGACTGGTGGCACGGGCGGCGGGGACTCACTGGTGGGTTTTTCCCGCGCCGGTGGACGGAGGGTTCTGGTGAGGCGCCCCCACGGGGCAGTGGCGGCGATCCCCTGGGCCGGTGCGGCTTTGGCGGATACGGTCAGGAGACGGCCACCCGTGGTGGTCCTGCGCACAGTTGCGCTCACGTCGGAGGCCGACGGGCAGGACGCGGCGGCTCAGGTTAGGGTTCGCTTCCCTTCTCTTCTTTGTCGGGGAATTTGGACGGTGGTGGTAATGTTGTGGGGTTTCTTCGGGTGTTGGCCATGTTCGTCGACGGGTGGAAGAGGGGGTGATATCGAAGACGGGAGTGGTGATGGCCATGATGGTGGTGAAGTTGATTGCGAAAGTGTTGTCGAGATGCTGACGACGGCGAGGGTGGTGGTGTTGGCTATGGCAGGGATCGAGACGGTGGCTGATGTGATGCTCGGGTGACGGGGATGGCGTGGTGGTGTCCTGCATGACACGGAGTGGGTGTCGAGTCCGGGATTGTCGGACTCTGGTGGAATATTGTACTTGTAAGGGATATATCTAGTGGATGGACAGGGAACACAGACACGATGCACTGTTTGGTTGTGGATGAAAAATTGCTGGAGGAGTACCTCTCCTTTTATAGGAGGTGGGAATTCCCAGTTGGATAAAGACTGGGATTTATTTAAATCCCAATTAGATAACTCATCATTTAATTAAATAGATTTAAAGTCAATTTAACAAAATCCAAATCCAGTTCAAATCAAATCCAATCCAAATTAATTCTATACTTAATTTAAAATAAAATCTTTTCAAACTTAAATTACCATATTTAATCAAATATTATCATTAACAAAATTCTAAATATTATTTTTATAATTAAATAAATACGATAATAATTAATTTTGAAAATCACTATAAATACTTAAATATTACTTCATGATCTAGCTTTTATAAATAACAAAATATTTTAATAAGCAAATTTTACATTTCGTAAAATATTAAACCAAAATTTCCAAATCATCATTTATTTGTAAACGACGAATAAAATAACCTTTTCATACAAAATAAAAATATTTATAGAATTTATAATAAAAATATTTTTCTAATATATGTACCTCGACACATATTCGCACTCGTCGAGAAATTACGAACGCAATCTCGCACGTTACGTAAATTCAACCATGAGAACTCGTATGCGACGTGCAAATACGAAATACGAAATGAATACAAAATTATATATAAAAAATCGTAGTAGAAATTTATGGGGTTTACAAAAATATCTTAGTAGACATGTGGACTACCTAGAACTATTTCCCGTGTCTTTCGTGGAGAATAACAGCTGCACACGACACGTTCAGGGTGCCGAATTTACCCCCTAGCCGTTCACATATTGAAACGGATATTTCAAATCACATAGGTAGTTGTATTTTATTTGTTTTCCTTGTCTTCTCCACCACTTACCATGTCATCGATACTTTCTAGTTTTTATCTCTCATATGCTATTTTTATGTCTTGTTAATTCTATTGTGTTTTCGTATTATCATTGGTTTGTGTGCTTGTTCCATTCCTGACTGGAAACCAATATTTTTCAGGTCTAGCCGCGATCACTCTTAGCACTGGAAAGACATGGATATGCTGAGGTCGACCTAGATAGTGGAACTAGCTGTCTTTTCTTTATTGTGAGAACTTTGTATTTTCTTTAATTTTAAATATTATAAATGTTATAATAAATTTAGAAATATGAATGAGCAATAAAGTTTATTTTTGAGCATTTATTTCTTGAGGGCTTCACAGCGTTCTACCGCCGACTCTGCGGCGTAGGCTGGCTTGGACACGTCTCGTATCCGAAAAGCGGGTACGGGTCGTGACAGCTTTATCCTCGAAAGGAATCAGTTTCATATGCTCCTCTTCCAACTTCACCAGCTGAGCCTTCAATTAGTCTGAAGTTGTAGCGGTCGCAACAGCCTGAACCACGTAGTCTTCCTACACAGATGCGATTGTTCGCAAGTCAGCCTCAAGCTGAGCAATCTCTTCACGAAGTCGCACAATCTGATTGTACTTATCAGCGATCTGGATGGCCAGCTTATTCTTGAGGCAATACGAGCACTACCGACAGCATCAAACTGTTCATACTGATCAGCCAGCTCATTGATCTCTTTAGCCAGTGCCTCCTTCCTCACCTGGAAAGTAGCTTTCTCCTCCTCAATAGCCGCAATCAGAGCCATATCCTCCTCAAGAAACGATTATGTTGGGCTTCGCTGACTGACCTCTCAGAGTTTGGCCACTTGATTTTCCAGGTCATCCATGACCATTCTTAAAGCATTAGCTCGCTCTTCATAGCCAACAATGCTTTCAAGAGCTGTCACCTGGCATTCAGCGACAGCCTTCACAGGCCCGAAGAAGGCGTTTCGGTTCAAAACTCCAGGAAGCTTTACTTTTAAAACGGAGTAGAAAGCTCTAATGACTTCCTGAGCCATCTCATCATCTTCAGAAGAGATCGTTGGAGATAAAGCTTGATGGGGATCTTCTGTCTCAGGGAGAGCTACTTGGGAGGAAGCTGAACCTGACAAATATAGCAATATACATATCAGTAACAAAAAAAACTTACTTAAAGAAGGAGTTGTAAGTTCATACCTCCTGCCGGCTCAGCATTAAATAGAACCGGGGAAATGAGAGCAGACCCAGGTCGTTCACTGTCAACATCAGCCAAAGCAGCATCAGGATGCTCGCCTTCCATGGTCCCAGCTAGACCCAAAGCAGATTTAATAATGGCCGCCTCAATGACTGATCAAGAACTTCTTCAGTAACCGATGCCAGTTTACTGGAGAACAAATGGCAGCTTCATGTCTAGCCCCATATCTGGAGCAACCTTTGTGCTTTGTTCCCTCTCCTTGTCTACAAGGGAATAAACGATGGAAGTCAGCTTCATAAGTTGCACGCAAAATTAAAGTCGGAAAATCTTATCCGAAAAAAAAATGCAAGAATGACATACCCAGAGGAGGGTGAGCTGATTGGACTTGATTTTCATCCAAATCTTTTATCATAGCTCCTACCGCAGACATATCCCCCAAAGAAATGTTATAGGAGGGACTGGCTTTCTGATCGCCATCATGGTCTGGGCCTTCGCCCTGATCATTCCTTTGCTCATGCCTTACAACTGAAGAAGACCCACTTTCATCCATCAATTGAGGACGAGCAGGGGACACTGTTGTTATGTCCACCTCTTCAGACGAAGAAGCACCTGTCGCGGTCATGACTTCAAAGTCCTGCGCAAAGGACAAACACAATGGTGAAACAGCTTCTAACGGTTTGACCAAAACGGCTATGGAGTCTAGGAAGGGATCTACCTCCCGAATGGTAATGGCCCGCGATGCCGTTCTACCTCTCCCTGTCTGTCGGGAAGATCTTCAGGAAGGAGGCGAGCCGACACTCACGTCCGTGACCTTTTTTCTCCCTCTGGAGACAACAACCTTCTTCCTTTTGGACTGTCGAACTAGCTCAGTGGAAGCTTTCCTCTTGTGAGGAATATCAGGAAGAGGTTCTTCAGTATCCTCTCTCTGAGGTGTTGCAACAACAGGCTCCTCAAGAGCGACTCTCTGCTGTGGCGCTGCAGCCGGCTCAGCTGAGGGTGCGGTACCTTCCCTTCTGTGACCCCCCATTGCGTGCACTCGTCCTTTATTGGCAAGAGTAGGGGCAAGCCTAGTCTCCGATATTAAACTTTGTTTCCGGTCATACCGAAAATGAAGGGTAATGACCTGAATATAGAACTTGGCAGCAGCAAAGAGCATATAGGTTCCAGGCTTATCTTCTGGCAATGTAAACATTGCCCCCCATACATCCAGCGTTGTAGTAGCCCCATGTACATGCCCCATCGATCAGGCTTTCTATCGACTGTAGATGAGGGCTGGGGTTGCCCAAAAGTAGATGTAAAACCCCTAAATTTTAGGGATTTTATTCCATATATTTTTATAGTATATTTTTAATTTTTTAATTTTTCTAGATTTTGTTAATTATTTCGGTAGCAAGATAAAAGTTACAATGTGTAAATACACATATGAACTGGTAACAAATTTATCTACTAAATGTATCAGAAAGGTATTTTTAATTTGTTAAAATTTAAGGAAAGTTTACTTTAATTATATATTATTTTATTAGATATTAAAACTATTTTGGAATTAATAAATGAATTATTTGCTTATATTAATATTACCAAGAGAGGCTACAGTGTAGATAGCTATTAGGTTCAAATGCTCAATTATCTATCAAAATATTTAGAAATATTCTTATGAATTTTATAAGATTTTATATAAATTATTTATTTAGATTTATTTCAAGTGTTTATATGTATATATATATATATATATATATATATATATATATATATATATATATATATATATATATATATATTTTATATATATTTATTTATTTATTTATTTATCTATTTCAAGTGTTTATATATATATATATATATATATATATATATATATATATATATATATATATATATATATATATATATATGTGTGTGTGTGTGTGTGTGTGTTAAAAAAAAAAAATATATATATATATATATATATATGTGTGTGTGTTTATATATATATAATATATATATATATATATATATATATATATATATATATATATATATATATATATATATATATATATATATATATATATATATGTGTGTGTGTGTGTGTTTATATATATATATATATATATATATATATATATATATATATTAAAAATATATATATATATATATATACGCAAATGTAAAAAAATAAAAAACCAAAGACAATTTCTCGCGAGATTTACCAAATCTCGCGAGATAGCCATCCACAAATCTCCCGTAGACTAACAAAGATGGCTCTGTTATAAGTTTTTGAACCTTCAATTTTGATAAACCATCAATTTTGAATCTCCTTTGTTTTGAATCCAATCCAAAGCATGGTAAACCTTAATCCTATTTTCTACCAACTGGGATAAAATCCTATTTAAATCGACCAAGGAGTTGGTCTAAATCTTCCCTACCGAGACCACAACTCCCTGCTCCTCGAAGGATTTTTCGAACCATGAATCCCAGACTGAGGTCCCTTCCCGTGAACCAAGCCCCACTGCCTGGACGGCGCGCACGCTTGGGACGACCGCCATAGAGCCACTGAACCACCATCGGTCGGCCCAACTGCACGTGCAGACCGCGGCAACCCCAAAACAACAGCAGCTTCGCACGCAGACTCCGTCGCTCAGGTGCGCACGTTTTTCGTCGAATTTTTTTTCGCATAGTTCACCTATTTAGGAACCGTAAAATATTACAGGAAGCCTATATGACCGTCTAGGAACCCTAGTTTTTATTTTTCGATATAGAGAACACACTAGTCCAAAAAATTTATGCAAAGTCGAAAAAAAACTGTTCCATAAAACAGTGAACAAACTAGTCAACCTCCCATGTTCGTAGATCGATTATGATCCATCCAGGAAAAGTTTTTGAAAACTATTTTGTAACAGACATGGCCAACATATAGGGGATCGTAACCCTACTGATAGATTGATTTTTTATTTAATTTACAGAAAGTTATTCACCATTGAAAAGTAAGAAAAATCTGTTTTAAAAACTGTAGAATTTTAGAAAATCTCCCCGATACGACGTGCGTCCCGCCAAATCAGGTGACGTTGTCGCGAATCGAAAGCATCAAAAGGTGCGTATCGACTTCACGGACATGTGGGCTTTGATGAAATTCAAATTTATCGCGTGTGCGCGACGAATTTGATGCGTATCCGTCGAAATTCACCGGATCGGCCTATTTGCAAATTTTCCAATTACTTTGTGCACGTTCGTCAAATTGAGACGAAACTTGCGCCAGCAGGACCGTATCATTTTTTTGGTCCTATATACCAAGTTTGGTCCGATTCTGAGAAGGTCGACTGGAATGCCTATTTGGCGGACCCGCTCTAACGGGCAAATTTGTGTACTACTCATCGAAATTCAAAATTGGACATACCATTGAGTTCGTCTCCTCAAACCAGACCCGTAGACATATAGTTTGACGAATTTAGAGACCGTAGGTTCTGGCACGCGTTTTAGTGAAAAACGGGTCCAACGGCGGACACCATTTTGACCCAAAATTACGATTTTGCCCCTGTTCCAGAATTAAACTTTTGGACCGACGTTTCCTAGACATATCTTATATTCTGAATATGTTTGTGGTTTTTATTTTATCATCCGAGGACGTATGCGGGATTTGGTTTTCATCGCTTCACTATTCTGACGGTTCGAGCTATTGGATGTCGCTCTTTTGCACACAACCTCAGGAAAGATACCTTGCCATTTATACTGTTTATATTTAGTCTGCATTTCTTTAGTAATTGCATATCATTGTTCATGTATTTCTAGTTCTGCTAGCTGTACCATTATTACAGTTCTTGATTTACTACCTGCTCAGTGATATTAGCTGTAATTTGTTTTTTTATCCTTTGATTGCATATGGACCTAAAGTTAAGGGACTACCATCTGTAGTGTATTACATGGACCTTGACACAGTTTTACCACGAGATATGTGTGAGATGAGTAGTATGTAGAGGCACTTGCGTGCTGGCTGATCACCCGTGCGCATGCTTTAGGTCTAACTGCTAATAGAGACATGTTAGGAGACTTAGCAGTTATTAGAGGTACATGATCGCGGATGCCTAGGTAGGTGCATCGGGTAGGGAGAACATTTCCTTGTCGTATGGGCTTCTATTACACATCTTCTTGTAACCCGGAAGCTCCGCTGGAATTACGGGTATGATGACCCCGTCAGGTTGGCCACTATCATTTTTGAACGTCATGCGCTTAGGTCACTGGTGCCCAAGTGGGGACTATACCATATCCTATTTACAGCCAGGGCTCATGCGACGAAAGGTTTGTTCTTAACTGCATAAACATATTAGATGGTTAGGTAACCTTAGTCAATGTCATGTCAACCCCGTTCCATTAGTAACTTGGGACAATGTCGCATCGTGAAATAGTATTCTACCCCTTATTTTTGTTTGGTTGTAGGGGTAGTCCTCTGTTTCGACGATGAGGTATTGGATCTTGTTACGATTGGGACTATGTTACCTTACTTGTGATATATGACATATTATATATATTCAGTTATGTGGCATGTTCTTTATGTGTCTTGTTACGTCCCTCGGAGGACCTGGTTCTCTCTCCAGGTGTGTGCTCTGTGACTTTGTAGGTATTTTAGCCAAGGCCGTGATCTTCTCCATTCCTTCGAAGATGATTGCCCTTGGTTCGTCTTGTCATTTTTATCTATCCTTTTCTTGTATATTTCTTTCTTTTAAAAATAGTTGGTAGTGGATTTGTCTCCGTCCAACTACATGTATAAGTGATAAATTTTGAGTTGATTTATATCATTATTCTTCTGATTTTGTGGATGAGATTTAGTTATCATGGTTTTACTGTATTTTACAGCTTATATATAAATACGGGGGTTTCATACATTGGAGTATACTTCGTATGTATACAGCTGGCATGTCTACGTACTTAGTCCTAATTATTTTGGGGCTGGGGCGTTACATGTTTTGTGGTGGCCCATGCAGGTCTAGTTTACCACTTCGGTTACGTTACTGTACCGATGTGAGCCTACGTATAGAATCAGAATCTAGGAATCTCATCCACAAGCTTGACTTCCTCCCTTGATCTCAATTTCGAACACTCGTCCAACAACCTTGACTTCCTTCTGCTTGATTTCTTTTCTAACACAAATCTTAACTTTTTCTTCGTGCCTGATAGAAAGGTTAGGAAGATAAATCATACTAGTTATCTGTGCTATACTATTCAATCACCATATTAGTTAATTTTTATTAGTTGGGTAGTATGCCTCATGGCCTATCACCCCATATTCTTCTAACCCATTAAAGAAGTATAAGTGGTTGACACTGAATATATGCTAGTGCAGGAAGGTACAATTACCTAGAATATAAAGATTTTAGTAGCCCATACTCCATTGGTCAACCACGGCCTGATACAAGAGGCAGTAGGACAACTATATAAGCAGGAACCCTGGACAAGACTTAGAACATTGTGAAACTTGAACTCTTTATTACTATTTTCATCATTATCTTCCGTACTCATACTTTGCACTATTATGAATGATGTCGCTATTTATAGCTTAGTTTTGCAAGCTTATTCTTTATCGAGCTTGTTCAGGACATATGTATATTGGGAACGCCCACAAGCATATTGTCTAATTAGAATCAATGTGTTATGGTCTGATCAACCATAGTGCACTTGGTTCGCTATTCATATGATTCTCCACGTGGATTAAGAAATAAAGGTATCTAGGATCTCATTCGCGACTGCATTGACAATTCCTCTTGAATTATACATTCGCCTTTGAATCACAAAATTATATTCGATAATATTTTCTTGGACTCTTTTTTTGCTTTTTCTTTCATTGATTGGAAAGACAAACACTCGTATTTAATAGCTAGATACAGAGTATTCCCGTGGCCATGATAGTTGTATCCACAAGCGTAGCTACCCTCGCTAGCCATGGGACTACAAGCTTGCCTTAATGTTACTTGTTCTTCCCTCGACCCTAAAACTGCTATCGTGACCTTCTAGTCATTTGAATTTGATAATGAATCATACCCTTGGTCGAAACACCAACCTATGAGACTATTTGTTCTTAAGGAACCAATTATCATGAGCCTCTAATTATTATTATTTTTCCCTTGTAATCTTGCGTAGCTAGCAACCCTTATGTCTCAACTCAATCCTTACCCGATCAATTCCTACAGTCCAGACATGAGATGAATAGACAAAAGCACGGACAAGCATCTACCATGACTATGACAGACACCCCTCCTGAGATTAGGGATCCAACATGTATTATTCTAGTGATATAATTCTATTTTAAGACGTGACTTAGCATTTGAATAACACATTCACTAGCTTGGCCAATCTCTATAGTATAATACTCCGTCATATTGAAGTACTAGTTATCAACAACAATGTATGAGCACTACATCCGACACCATTAGAAACCTTATGACCATAGTCTGGTAGGGTGAACACAAATAGAAATTTATGGCTTAGCCGTTAGAGATCTTTTCATATGACGTACCTTTGAGTCGTCACCCCTATCAATAACTCTCGTATACAATGGATGAGTGGATCATTCTATTATATCGATTAGTGTGTCGTGTGCGCAATCGTTTCCAGTTTATTAGAAAGCAGGGTACGATTCTTAAAATTGATTCATACCTACCGTACCACGTTATCTAGTACATCGTGCCTTATTCTTTATTATCTAAAGTTGAGGTACAATATTGCGACTTTGAAATCCTTCTAACCTCATTATTTCTACAACCATGTCCTAGTTACTAGAGTGAATAGATTGTAAGCTTTCTAAATTGTAGGAGATACTAGTATTACCAATTTGCTCGGATAAGTTGATTACCGATAGGAATGATAATTAGTGCCCCCATGAACTCCCACTTTTTATTTAGATCATTTCGTGTCTCCGACCGTGACATTAATATTTGGAGCACGAGACCAGCTGTTACCTTCCAACAAATTTCACATTCAAGACATAGACGACTCCACCTTCATGTAGATATATCATGTCCCACTAATACCCGTCCCCTTATAATCTATTTTTATGTTGCGACTTTCGAGTCAAAAAGGCTAGCTATAACCATTACCATAATACCATTATCCTATCTGACTTCAGTTAGAGATCCAACCTCGACTCAACCCTTTTGACCCAATATATGGTTGTGATCTACTCAAAGCCCACTACGCATATGCCACTAGCATGCCACTCAATTGAGTCTTCTTGTGCTACTTAAATGCAAAAGTCACAGAAGGCGTATCCTCGGGCTTAGGAATCCGGTTAACCAACCTGGCTGAAAAATCTGCTTGACCACTTGATTTGGAACCTATATAAGATTATCCTAAACCTACTAGGAATAACTTAGATTGATTTCGTAGCATCTCGTCCAGTCAATATAGATTAAAATATATGATTCGTTCAAATCCAAGATCGTTGTCCCATTTCAGAATCCATTATGACCCGGTTAAACCCATCCTTACATATCGCCATATTTGGACTATAAAACCAAATCTGATAAAACGGGTCCCTACACCTACCATGTAGTCCCCATCTCTTGGTCCTCTAATTATCCTTCCATATGGTTGAAGGTATAGTACTATCTTCATACGACCTTTTACATCTCTTGCTCGTGTGTCAGATAACTACGGTAATAGATCACAACATTGGATCTCCAAATTCCTTCTATTGTAGAATAGAACCTTAGTTTAACTTCGAGAATGAAAGTTTTTGGAGTGCATATACTGCAAGCCTCTCTAAGAAATATAAGGATTTATTGGATTAACCAATGACTAAGACAGATTGATCCAAGAGAACTAATAAAACAATGGTTCATAACGCCCACTCCTATCCATATCAGTTGATACCCTCGACCATGACTTTGATATTAGGAGCACAACACTAGCATTTTCCTCCCAACAAACTTCACACTTATAAACTACACCAATCAAGCTACACATGTGTCATACATGTCCCATACAAATGCACTTTCTTGTGCTCCATTTCAATTACGCCACATGTATGACACACTTTTTCCTAGAATAAACTATAGATGGCCATTTTGTTCTAATTGAATTTAACCATACTATATTGCCCCGTTCTCACAAATAGGTCAAATGTCCATGATTCATGCAAGACACATCATATCTATGACATACACATTTCACTCAAGCAAGCACAAGCTCTTACACAACACCCAAATACCAACCCGTACATATTAGTCGTTATGACTTGAAGATTTCGAACACTTACCTAATCAAGTTCTATAGAAAGGTTTTTTGCACTAAGGACTTTCAACTCTTTGTCCATTAACTCTATTTCCTAAATTTTTGTGATCTCATCTCTTAGTACCTATGTTAGGCGAAGACTGAAATTTCTTTGAATCGACATGTTCTAGTTGTATTTGAGCAAGAGGTCATCTTGTTGAAAGCATGGCCGATTGAAACGATTCTAGATTGTAATAATCATCCTATAGAAGTTATTGACCAAGAACGTCATGGCAATATCCAGTCTCACATAAAACCCGGGACTGCGGTCAGAAGTGTCCAATATTCGCGTGCCTCTTTATAGAATGATTGTCCCTACCACAATTCTTGTAATAACGATTTTACGGTTAGCCAACTTCTATAAGTTGGGTAGGGCCTTGAACCAATAACACATCACCTTGTAGAATATGGATGACAACATAAATTACTTTTACAAATACCTCCATCTTTTTGAAAACCGAGTTACGATATTGAAATATTACACTTCCTTTATATTTTATTCCATTGTTCTCAGATATTAGACTTATTTTAATTTTGAGGACAAAATTTTTATAAGTTGGGTAGGATGTAAAACCCCTAAATTTTAGGGATTTTATTCCATATATTTTTATAGTATATTTTTATTTTTTTATTTTTCTAGATTTTGTTAATTATTTTGGTAGCAAGATAAAAGCTACAATGTGTATATACACATATGAACTGGTAACAAATTTATCTACTAAATGTATCAGAAAGGTATTTTTAATTTGTTAAAAATTAAGGAAATTTTACTTTAATTATATAGTGTTTTATTAGATATTAAAACTAAATTAGAATTAATAAATGAATTATTTGTTTATATTAATATTACCAAGAGAGGCTACAGTGTAGATAGTTATTAGGTTCAAATGCTCAATTATCTATCAAAATATTTTAGAAATATTCTTATGAATTTTATAAGATTTTATATAAATTATTTATTTCGATTTATTTCAAATGTTTATATATATATATATATATATATATTTGTTTATATTTTTTATATTATATTTTTTTATATATATTTTTATATATATTTATATATATATATATATATATATATATATATATATATATATATATATATATATATTTATTTTAATATTTTATATATATATATTTATTTTAATATTTTATATATATATAATATATATATATATATATATATATATATATATATATATATATTAAAAATATATATATAATATATATATATATATATATATATATATATATATATAATATATATATATATATATATATATTCTTTTTTTAGAGAAATAGAATCTTTATTGAAGTAATAGGCGCAAAATGTCGAAGCCTATACAAGTAAGCGCGCTCAATGCGACAAAAGAACAGGAAAATAAACAGCACGAGACGCGCACAAAAGGAACCAGATCTCTACGACGGCCAACAGAAGTGCGAGAGACCCGACGAAAGACCTAAAGAAGGGCTCCCAAAAAGTATTGCGGGCGTGAGAGCAGCGCTGCCTAGCTTTAGAAATTTGTCTGATAACCTCTCTGAGCAACTGTGTAGGGAGGATTTGGCGATCTTCATATCTGAATTTGTTCATATTATTCCATAAAACCCAGATTCCAGCGGCTACTCCGATATGATATCCGTGGGAGTAGCTCCAGCTGGACAGGAGATCGTAGAAGCCGCCAGTCGGGAGGAGAAGACTAAGTCTATTGTGAAGATTGAGCCAAATATGGTTTGCCAACTCACCAGAAAGAAGGACGTGCTCAGCTGATTTCGATTGGTGATCCACGCACCAATGGCATCAGGACGATAGGTTGAATCCGATAGATTTGATACAGTCGTCCGTCGGAAGCTTCCGTCTAAATGCACGCCAGATAAGGATAGACCATTTGATGGATACGCAAGACTGCCAAAACTTAGCAGAAGTGGTATCTGGCATGCCACTGGCTCTCACCACTACTCTGGCGGAAACCAGCGTGAAAGTCCCGCTCAGGTTAGGTGACCATCTCCACGAGTCGGATATGTCAGTGATCCTCATGTTGGCTGCACGAAGACCGTCGACCGTCGGCTGACCGAACCAATCTCTGAACCTCCCCCAATTCTATCCGGAACCATCTATCCAAAGATCCCTAATAACGTATCCCGGTGGAGTACGGATGTTGGGCTGGATGGTGTCTTCCCCAAACCATCGTTCCAGACGGGCTGATGAACGGCCGTCGCCCAACTGCAGACGGATAAAAGGTTCAGCGAGATTACGTCCACGAATTATGTGTCACCACGACGTCGAAGATCTGTTGTTAGTGAGAGCCTCCGACAGATGTGAGAATTTGGAGTATCTAGCTCTCATGAACCTCATCCAAAGTGAGCTCTTTGTGTGCAATTTTTACCACAACTTTATAGAGCAAGCGTCCATGATGTGGGCAAGTCTGCTGAATCCCATACCTCCTTCTTCGGTTGGTTTAGCCATGGTATCCCAACTAGCCCAGTAGTGTTTTTCTTTGCCGTCGCGTTGACCCGAGAAGAACTTGACGAAGAGGAATTCAAGATGGTGGAGGACCTTCTTGGTGGGAGAGCAGACGGCTAGGGTATATAATAGGATAGAGGAAAGGACGTGTTTGATAAGGATCAATTTGCCCCCCAGAGATAATATTGCGTTGTGCTATCCCGCGATCAGTTTACGGATCCTGTCTACAAGGTGGTCGTATATACCCGAGCTCGACCTTCCGTACACCAGTGGGCAGCCCAAGTAGATAAAAGACGGGTATGCCATGGCGAACGAGGTCATATCGAAAAGAATAGTCGAACGAGATCTGTCGACTTTGTGGTGGGTATAAATGATACTCTTGTTGTTATTGATGCGCTGTCCAGAGAAACTTGTGTATCTCGCGAGGGTGCTTAACACTACCTCGATCGATCCGAAGTCTCCGGAGAAGAAAATAAGGATTTCATCAGCATACGCTAGGTGAGTGACAAGTGGACATCCAGTAGTGGTGTGGAAGTGATAGAAACCGGGGATTCTAGACATGCTATTGAGGCTTCTACTAAGCGCTTCTGCCGCAATGATGAAAATAGTAGAAGAGAGGGGATCCCCTTGTCTAACCCCTTGGGTGGATCGGAAGAACCCCGCCGCCTGACCATTGATGACGGTGGAAAGCCATGTGTTGTTGATAGATCTGAAGATAATGTCGATCCAAGCTTCGGAAAAGCCGAACGCCCTGAAGACCCAGATCATGAATTGCCAGTCCAGGCGATCGTATGCCTTCTCCATATCCAATTTGACGACAACTTTTCCCCCTCTGGACGGGAACTTCATACATGTGATCATATCTTAGGCTAGAAGAATGTTGTCAATGATGTTACGGCCTTGGACAAACCCGCTTTGCTCTTCGGAGATAATTTTGGAGAGAAGATTGGACATCCTGTTAGAAACGATCTTCGATATGATCTTGTTGGTGAAGGTGTACATGCTGATGGGGCGAAAGTCTTTGAAGGTTTTCGGGTTGTCTTTCTAGGGGATCAAGATGATGTTTGCACAAGAAATGGATTTGGAATATCTTGCCCCTGGAAAAAGGCAATAGTGGCCTCCAGTAAGTCATATTTTAAGGTGTGCCAACAGGCTCTGAAGAATACGCCATTGAATCCATCAGGACCTGGAGCACTGTATTCTTTTATAGACCAGACAGCCTCGTCCACCTCTTCCAACAAAGGGGTAGCCAACAGGGTCTCGTTCTCGCTGTTGCTGATAAGGGATGAGATTTCAGACAGAAGCGCGACGTCTTTAACGACCTGCTCTTTAGTAAAAATTTTTGAGTAGAATATCTCCGTCGTAGCCTGAATGCCTTCCTGGTGTTCCACCAGGGCGCCGTTATCGTCGGATATCCGGTGAAGTTGTAATTGGTTTCTGCGACCTTTGACGCACGCGTAAAAGAAATTGGTATTCCGATCACCCTTGGTGTCCCAGGTTAATCTGGCTTTTTGTCTCCAGAATTCTGTTTCCACCTTAAGCCTGGACTCCAGGATAGCTCTGGCAAGGTTGAGCGAGGTGCGGGCAGTCGAGGATCTATCGGCAGTAAATGAGATTTCAGCTCGAGTGACATCGTCTTCTGCCACCTTAATGGCCTGGAAGATGTCTCCAAAAGCCGTCTTACTCCATGACGATAATGCCTTGCGAGTGGCTTTAAGTTTAGCCGCCACACGTAACAGATGGTCAGGTTCTGAAATGGAGTTCCAAGCGGATGTCACGACGTTTTGGAGTTAGGGATGATGCCTCCAGAAGTTGAGGAAGCGAAATGGTTTTTTGGTGCCGGTATGGTTGTTGCTGATCATAATGAGGAGAGGGGAGTGGTCCGATCCAGTGGAGTTCAGATGACAGAGGTTTGTGATCAGGCCCATGTCAGACCAACGGTCGTTGACCATCGCCCGATCTAAGCGAGAGTACTGGCGCCGATAGCCCTCCTGCATGTTGCACCAGGTGAATGCATTACCGTGGAAGGGGATGGAGTTTAGGTTTTCGTAGAAAATGAAGTTGTTAAAATCGTCCATCGCTGGCTGGGGAGACGAGCGACCGTCGGATTTCTCCTCTCTGTTGGATACCATGTTGAAATCTCCTATGCATAGCCACGGAAGACCATGGTAGGGAGAGGCGGCTTCTAGCAGGTCTTTCCAAAGCAATCTTCGCTCAGTGTAGTCACAACTGCCATGGACGGCGGAAAGGATGGAGCGGGATTTGAGGGTCGGATGTTCGACCCAACAAGAGAAAGCCTGAGGTGAATCTTTTATGATGGCCGATTGGAATTCAGGCCCAAAAAAGATCCAGATGTCATTACATCCGTTGATGGCATGAGGGAATCCGAGCTTAAGTTGAGTGACTTTGATTTTTTTGGGGGGGATTTTAGGTTCAATAATGATAAGAAGATCTATACGTTTAGCATTTGGTGGGATAGTGGGAGGTGGGTAGTTGAGCTTCGTGGTAGACCTCGTAGTCCTAGCCGTCTGCTGCTTTTGTTTGTTTTTGTTCTTTTTAGAGGAGGTTTTTTGTGTGGGAGAGATGGTGGCCCCGTTGACTTCGTTGCTAGCCCCGCCGACTTCTCTGCTGCCATTGTCCTCTGATAATGATGTAGTGGAGTCTTTTACGCCGTCTTCTAGGGCAATTAAGGGATTTTCACGGTCCAGGAAACCCGCTTCCTTGGCTTGCCAGAATCTGCCGGTTAAGGTGATGTCGAAGCTGGGTTGGACGTCTACGATGAGAGGGAGAGGGTGAAAGTGGGGCCCAGCCATAGACGAGGGAGTAGTCGTTTCGAATGTGGGACGAGTTTGGTGAGTCTTAAGAGGCCTAGGTTCAGGATACTGCTCTGGCTGGCTCTCCGTCTGAGCCTCTACAGGCTGTTGAGGTCGGGTGGTACTATGGGAAGAGTGAGCATCCTCGGAAGGGGGGAGATTAAGGATTCTGATGAGTTGTACGGAGAGATGTGGGGTGGCGCGCTGGTAGTGATGACGACTCCTGTCAAGCGTGGCTGAGGCGGGATGTGTCGCTCGGTCCCACTGTTGGGCTGAGGGGAATCTAGCTAAACGTCTCCGCTGTGGATAGACGAGAGGGGCCGGAGTCGTCGGACGTCCCGTCGGGCGCGAAGCTAGAGAGAAGTTCAAAGGAGTTGTTAAGAGAGATGACGGGAGGGTTGAATGGGACGATCGTGGAGGTAGGCATCTTGGTCGGACGGGGGAGCACGGCAGGTGGAGTAGGGCCGTCAATTATCAGGAAAAGATTGGGGGGCGGAGCCTGATGGGCAGTGTTAGGACTTCGGTGGGCATCTGCAGTACTATGGTTGTGCGGCCTAGACTTCTTTAGCTCCGGGTGGGCACGAAAGCAGTGCTGCATGGAGAGGCCGCTTATCTGGCAATGTTTGTAGAAGATGATGTTATTATCATAAACCAACGATTGGCTGTGTTTAGATCTCTAAGCTAGATCTCTATCAATTTTGGGGGTTCTTTTACGAGATCTAATTCGACGCATATCTTTGCATAGTTGTATTTGGCAAGGTTTTTAGTTTCTTCAGCGATAGCTACCAGGGTCCCAAAGGAGATAGCTATCCATTTTAGGGCTGTTGTGGGGAAACAAACCAGGAAAAGGTTGGGGAGGGTGACCCATGTGGATATGATAATCGAATCAATTTTAGGGTTGAAGCTGGGAGACCATATGACCATCTTAACGGTCTGAGTTCCGATTCTGGAAGTGCCTTTGGCCCGGACTATGGAGTAGTCCGGTTCGGATGAAAGGTGGAGGAACATATGCTTAGGGTCAAACAGAGCGACCCGGTATGATGCTTTGAGGCCCCACCTAGCTACAGCTTTCGTGACTACGGTGATTATCGGACATTCTGATCCAAATTTGAGGATGAAGGTCTTAGAGAAGGATGAGGATAGGGAGGATATTTCCAGCGCGACGAAGGGGACACAGATAGGGAAGCCAGCTGAAGGGTGGCGAAAATACGACGTCTGGAAGCTGAATCTCAATCGTCGGAGTGGGGAGCTGCCTCCCACGATCCGGCCTGATATATATATATATATATATATATATATATATATATATATATATATATATATATATATATATATATATATATATATATGCATGTAACACCCAGTTTCTAAAATGAGGGTAATTTTGAAATTTTGTATTTTAATTTATTTAATTATGATATTAAATGATAATATGATTTTTTGGTGATTTTTAATCATTTAAAACTATTTTAAGATATGGCTTATGATTTGGTGTTTAACTAGTGTAACCTTAGAGCCTAGCCATATAATTAGGATGTTTGACTAGTACATTTTAGCCTAGAGGGTATTTTGGGGCATTTTAGGATTTCTTTGAATTTATTATGATTTATGGGAATTTGTGTGATTTTAATATTAATTAAATATTGCTATGTGTTATGTTAGTCATGACTAGTTGAGACTTGTAGACTAACCTAGAACTAACCCTAGTTGGTGACCCTAGTCTAACTCTAGTTAACCTACTTTTAGTCATTAGAGATTAGTCTTAAGGTAGGAAGGATTACTTAAGTGAAACTAGTTCATGACTTATGGCTTAAGTCAAGGACTTATGATTTATCAATTTTGAGACTTGTGATTAAGCCATAGGCCCATGAATTAAGCCCAAGACCAATCCTAGCCCACCCATGGCAGCCAACCTAGGGTTTTCCACCCCTATTTAATGCCTCCTTCATTTAGGGTTAGCCTCTCTTGGAAATAGATCTCAAGTTTAGAAGGAGGTAAATCCCCAACCTTAGAAATTCCTAATTAATTCATTTTAGCTCCTTTTTAGTCCTAGTCTTTTGCAATAGGATCTAATTTATGTTTATATACTGATTTTGGAGGAGCACCTCAGTTTGCATGCCATTTGGAGATTTGGAGTTACCATTTGGAATCCCCTCTTTGAAGCTTTTCTTGAGTTTTGATACTCAATAGGTAAATCATCTAAACTCATAGTTTTTCCTGATTTCTTTGCATATAAGGTTAGGTTTTAGGGTTTCCTAGCTATCCGCAAAATTTGGGCACAATTTGTGTCCATTTCGTGTCCGTATCGGACACGTATCATGATAGGCATACTAGGTGTTTGTAGAAATACCACATAGGAATTTATTTTCATATTTTTGAAATATAATTACATGGATTTGTAGATCTTGATGTTTGTATCAATGTTTGTGAAGGTGTCCTAGTGTTTTGTGTCCTTTTGTGTCATGTTTTTGTACGTGGACACGTTGCACGAGCCCGTAGGCCGTGTCCTGCATCTCGGGGGGCATATCTCTCGATACAGGACACGCCGTGTCCTGAATTTTTGTGGGATTCATGGGGCAACGTCTGCGACCATGCTCCCAAAATTTGGGAGCATCTCCTGGAGTATGCGCGGCGCAATCGCCCCCGCACTGGCCGCGCGCTGTCGCGTGCAGGCGGCTGTGCACGCGCACAGGCGCTGCTGACATGGGGTTCATGTCATACCTACGTGTCACGTGGACACGTTGCAGGCTGACACAAACCTAGCCCTACCCTAGGTGAAAATGTGGACACGCGCACGTGTAGTATCGTATTGTGTGTCGTGTCCTAGACGCGCGTACACATGTGCACGAGACCACGTATCTGTGTGTGCCTAGAACGTGTTTGTTTGTGTGCAGACACGTTGTGTCTTGCTGTGATGGACACGAACAACCCCTATGACACTTGTGTACATGTATCACATCTCTGTTTTAAGCTATTTTGAGTTTTAATGTGATCTCGAATTTGATTTACCTGTTCCCATGCATTTTCTGATACTCTATTCATCAGGGTTTATATTGTTATTTTTTTAGTATAAATTAAACGATTTATAAGGGTGTTTGGATGTTGATTTATATGTATACATACCTGTGTTTGTGTGGGATGCATGTTGGTATCAAATGATTGGTTCGGATCTGTCTCATTTTGAGATGGATTGGTTGGAAATTCGAATATGATTTCATGGTTCAGTACATTTTCTGATATAACATTATTTCAGAGTTGATATATATTTAACTGTTTAATGTTAAATTATACTAATTTGCATGAATACAATGTCTAGATTCATGATAGCATAGCTGGGATTCATGATGGATTAGTGATTTGGGTTTCATATGTTCTGTACCTTGACTGAATGTAAGAAAAATAAGAATTTCCCTAATGTTAAAACTAAAATTGAGATTTACCAAGTTGTCCAAAACTGAGATTACCAAGTCATAAAACCTGAGATTCACAAGTGAATGAGGAGTTTTGATTCTGTTTAGAATGTGAAGTAAAACCTGAAATTGAAATGATAATAACTGAGATTTTCCTGTCATACATTTCCTGAGAATTTTCCTTTGTATGCAAAAACCTGAGAACAAGGATTTTGAAAATGTTGATTTAAACTGAGAATGGGTATTGGCTTGGTGTTTGAGATTGGGAATTGGATTTTGTTTGAGGCAATGGAGTGAACTATTGGCTAAGGTTCACTGTCATTGCACTGTCACTGGTTTACACTGTCAGGGGAAATCTGAATTATGCAAGTGTGAACTGAGTTCATGCAAACCCATATACACACAAGACACATTCCTATCACATATGTTCCCTGGACTTTTAAGCCTATTTTTTTCCTGCTGTACACTATTTGTTTAACCCATGTGCAATTTAATATGTAACACATCAACACACAAGCCCTCACATTACCACACACACACATGTATGGAACTGTCACACTGTTTTTTCTTCTTCACACACTCACACAAATTTCCACATCCCTGTCACACAAAAATCTGAGACCATGCCAACTGATCCCTGAAATCCTGAGCACACACTCTCCTCTCTCTCACTTCACTGTTTGTATTTCAATCACACACTCACTCATGTCCACACACATTCCTATCTAACACACTCACACACACATGCCTACACAAGCCTAAACACAATCAACACCCTATCACATCTCCTACACACACACACAATCTCACGTAAACTAAAATACAATAGCCTATAACCCTTGTACCATGCCACACCCTCACAACACTACACATATACACACACTCTTATGCATATACCCACATGGGTTCCCTTTAGGCACACACCCACCTCATATGTTGCCCTCTCTATGTATATATGATACATATATATGTGTGTATGTATATCTATAAGTACATGCTAATGTCTAACCTAATGAGGATATTTAGGTGATAGTGTAAATGTAAAGGGATTTTCTATATGTAATAGCTAATGTGATTAGGTAATGTGTAGTGAATATGGCATTTGCCTATATAGATAGATATATAGCCTATGTAAATGTGTAGTGGGTTATGAAGTGGGGATTTCATTGGCCTATATGTGATTTAGCTCATGGACTAGGTAGGATAGCCTATGGCATGTGGTAGGGATGCACTTGTGTATCACCAGACTAGTATGACTTGTGTGATATTTAGCTAGTTGACTTAGAATTGACTGGTTAAGCCAGGTTTGACCAACCTAGACTAGTTTGACTTATTTAGACTAGAACTGACCTAGTTTGACTGTTAGGGTTGACTAGAGTTGACCAAAGGTTGACTTTAGCCTAGTTTGACCTAAACTTTATGTAGATGCATTGTAGCAGTCTATTTCCTTATTTTAGACTTGTTATGACTTGTACTGTTCTATAGGAGACAGACACCACTCCTCGGACAGTATATTCTCTTCGGACGTTCAGGATATCAGGCGAGTACATTCTCTGATCATTTCATATCCTGCTTAGAATTATTTTCCTGCTTTAAATTACTTTACTTGATACTGTCACGTTGGTCACACGGATTGGTACTATATGGATCTTTTCATGAGATGTTATCCCCCTCGGGAGCATCGGATACTACATGTTTTGTGCGTTTCACGAATTATCACGTATCTCTATGCCTCCTCTGATTCACGAACCGCTTGTGACACATGTACTCTCATGTTCACAGAACCATCATGAATCACCTTCACGTATCACTCATTTTATGAGCCATGTGAAGTTTCAGGAATCTTAACATAACTTGAACAGATCTTTGTGTATTGATTGGGGATGGGGGAGTAGAAATAGACATGTGAATATTATCCCAGTAGCTGTAGTCATGAATCACTCTCTTAGCTGTAGTCATGAATCTCCTATGCCATTCACATGTTTATATTTTACTCTGACTCACTAGTCACTATTAGTTCTCTATGTATAGTAGATATTTCTATTACAGTTCTCTCTCTGTTTATATACTGTATTTCTTCAGTTCATGTATCTTACTTTACTGCATGATTATATTTTCTAACCTGCTATGATCTGTTGAGATGTACTGTACTCGCTCCTGTCCTGACTGGACCTGTTGAAAATATTACAGAGGATGAGGAGGAGGCCCTATGTACCACCTATTACGGAGCAGGCTTAGACGACACCTGCGACCTGGTTCCTCTGGAGGATCCAGCTGCAGTACAGGATGCTACTCCCAGAGTCTAGGCTAGATAGCTAGGCTTTAGTTTTCTTTCAACTTTGTTATTTGATTTTCAGTTGTTCTTCTGAGATGTTGTTACATTTAGAGACTCATATTGAGCTGGATGTTCTTGAGTTGTTATCTTAGACACTTAGATTTGCTCTCTCTCATTTGTATTACATTGTGCTTTTGATCTCTCTCTATCTACCTTTACTATTCTGTATCTGCCTTAGATGTGATTGAGACTGTTCTGTTATGTCATCTCCATTCGGAGTGTATATACTGTACAGGTACCTTTATATTGTTAGATGATTGACCTAGGACAGCGTTCTACCGCCGACACTGCGGCGTAGGCTGGACGTTGTTACATTCTCGTACCCTCACAGTGGGTGCGGGTCGTGACAACGCAAATGTAAAAAAAACCAAAGACAATTTCTCATGAGATTTACCAAATCTCGCGAGATAGCCATCCACAAATCTCCCGTAGACTAACAGAGAAGGCTCTGTTATAAATTTTTTGAACCTTCATTTTGATAAACCATCAATTTTGAATCCCTTAAATTTTGAATCTCTTCATTTTTGAATCCAATCCAAAGCATGGTAAACCTCAATCCTATTTTCTACCAACTGGGATGAAATCCTATTTAAATCCACCAAGGAGTTGGTCTAAATCTCTCCTACCGAGACCACAACTCCCTGCTCCTCGAAGGATTTTCCGAACCATGAATCCCAGACTGAGGTCTCTTTCCGTAAACCAAGCCTACTGCCTGGATGACGAGCACGCATGGGACGACCGCCATAGAGCCACCGAACCACCATCGATCGGCCCAATCGCACGTGCAGACCGCCGCAACCCCGAAACAACAGCAACTTCGCGCGCAGACTCCGCCGCTCAGGTGCGCACGTTTTTTGTCGAATTTCTTTCCGAATAGTTTACCGATTTACGAACCGTAAAATATTACAGGAAGCCTATATGACCGTCTAGGAACCCTAGTTTTTATTTTTCGATTTAGAGAACCCACTAGTCTAAAAAATCGATGCAAAGTCGAAAAAACTATTTCACAAAACAGTGAACAAACTAGTCAACCTCCCATGTTCGCAGATCGATTATGATCCATCTAGGAAAAGTTTTCGAAAACTAATTTGTAACAGTCGTAGCCAATATATAGGGGTCATAACCCTTCTAATAGATTGATTTTTTATTTAATTTACATAAAGTTATTCACCATTAAAAACTAAGAAAAATTTGTTTTAAAAAATATAGAATTTTAGAAAATCTCCCCGATACGACGTGTGTCCCTCCAAACCGGGCGACGTGGTCGCGAACCGAAAGAATCGAAAGGTGCGTATCAACTTTGCGGACGTGTGGGCGGAATTCAAATTGGTCGCGTGTGCGTGACAAATTTGATACGGATCCGTTGAAATTCACCGTATCGGCCTATTTGCAAATTTCCCAATTACTTTGTGCACGTTCGTCAAATTGAGACGAAACTTGCGTCAGCAAGACCGTATAATTTTTTGGTCATGTTTGCCAAGCTTGGTCCGATTCTGAGAAGGTCGACTGGAACGCCTATTTTGCGGACCCGCGACCCGCTCCAACGGGCAAATTTGTGCACGGTGTAACGCCCCAGTCCCAAAATACTTAGGACCAAGTACGTAGACATGTCAGCTGCATATATACGATGAATACTCTAATATATGGAATCCTCGTATATATACATAAGCTGTAATAATATAATGGTAGGCCAAAAAATCAGTATACTATATCTCATCCACAGCAGATACAAAAGATATAAGAAGTCCAAATAAAATAAATGAGTGAGTCAAAAGATAGCCAGGTGGACATGCCCACACCAAACAGCTATGAAAATAATCTCAAATACAGTAGATGTCCACTATGAGTCTCAAAGAATAACATGAATCTAGATGTCAGCGGGAGATGCCTCGTCATCAAGGTAGGAAGGATCCAGTGCCGAGCCATACTCCTGCGGGAAATCATTTATACCTGGATAGATCACCAGGTCCTCAGAGGGACGTAACAAGATACAGGAAGAACATGCCATATGAACTGAATATAAATGCACCATAAAATAAAGATAAAGTAAAAGTGTCCAAACCATAACACGGCTCAATATCCCATCATCGAAACAGTAGGCTAACCCTACAACCAAACAAGGACAAGGGGTAACTTACTATTTTGCGATGTGACATTTTTCCATGCCATGATTGGAACATAAAATTTGCTAAGGTCTCATATCCTTTCTAGTAGGTAATTTAGAAGACATATCGATGTATGGGCAGGTGAAGGCTGACTCCCCCAGGATAAGGTAATAACTCACAACACGCATACGTCGAGTACCAATACTATCAGCCGGCATAACTCGAGGCTAGCGGCCCACGTGACCCATCAGTCCACATAGCTCGAGGCTAGTGACCCCCGCGACTTGACTACCGTAGTACGCAGTTACTACTGCCTTTGGTTTTGGGTAGACCAGGCATCAAACTGTCTCTACCCTCCTAAGGTTCACTAACAAAAGGTAGTCCACTATGACGAGGTCCACATGCATTTTAAAAGATAAGAAAGAGAAATACTGAAAGTAAACAAGAAACTAGGAAAAACAAATCATGGATCCAACTGAAAAAAATAGACAATAAATTTGCACCAAATAAATAAACAAAGATGCATCTAATTATAAACAGTAAATAAAGCAAGGTATTTGCCTGAGGGTGGTGCGAGAAACCGCACAATCCAACAATCAGTATCGTCAGCACGAAAGTCAAAATCCACAAGGAGCTCCGGATGCTGAAACAAACATCACGAACGTGTTCAGTATAAAAGATAGGTCTAAAAAATGCCTGTCCAAAAGTTAAATTCTGGAACAGGGGCAAAATCGTAATTTCGGATCAAAAAGATGTCCGCAGTTGGACCCGTTTTGCACCGAAACATGTACCAGTATCTATGGTCTCTAAAGTCGTCAAACTATATGTCTACGGATTCGATTTGAGGAGAGGAACTCAATAGTATGTCCAGTTTTGGATTCTGAGGAGCCACGTGCAAAATCGCCCGTTGAGTGGGTCACGGTCCCGCCAAAAAGGAGTTCTGATTCGACCTTCTCAGAATCGAACCAAACTTGGCACACAGGACCAGAATTTCGAATCAGACCTATTGGCGTAAGTTTCATCTCGATACGACGAACGTACACGAAGTTATGAACAAGTTTACAAAAGGTCGATACGGGGGTATCTCGACAGATACGCACTGATTTTGTCGCGCACTACGCAACAAAATTGAGTTCCGTCAGTTCCCACACGTCGACAAAATCTATACGCACCTTTCGATGTGTATGGTACGTAACCATGTCGCCCGGTTTGTCGGGGCGCACGCCGTATCGGGAATTATTTTCCAAAATCTTAGTTTTCTAACTAAATTTTTCCTAATTTTTAACCATGGATAACTTTCTGTGTAAATAATGAAAAATACTTCTACTAGATGGGTTTTGATCCCCTATACGTTGTCTTTCTCTATTATGAATTTGTTTTCAAAAACTGTCAGTAGGTCGTCCATGATTGGCCTTCCAAGTTAGGTCTTCGGTTAGTATTTTCTGTCCAGTTTGTACAAATTTTTTTTGGGATATTTGATTCGATTTCTATTAATCTAGTTGAAGGGGACGGAAGAGGTATAGGTCGGTTAGAAGTAAGACTTCATGGATCGAAAATTGATTCATCGATGATGGAGATAAGTGGGGTTGAATATAGGTACCTGGTCGCGTGGAGGCTATTTTTGTGCATGCTGTCCTGCACGCGTTCCGGCGATCGTCGTCGACCAGTGGCTATGCGCGACGATTAAAGGGATGACCATGGTCGCCTGGGTCTGGGAAAGGTTCGGGGACGGCTTGTCACGCGAACACGAGAGTTTTCGAGGAGTAATTTCTTCGCAAGGCTTTGGTTTCTATACGATGGTTTAAACGGAGATTTAAATTAATATTTATTTCGGTTTAAATGCATATTGGATAAATTTAGAGAGAATTGGAAAGGAATTAAGGAGGAGGAAATTTGGATGAAGGTGTAAAGATTTCGGATTTAAAAGATTGAAGAAAATCCGAGTTTTCCCTGTTTGTTCGTATGACCAGGGTCGGGTCTCTTTGGGTTCATTGTCTCACGAGATATTCATATCTCGTGAGATAATGAAATATCTATTTTTTTTTTCTAATAAACCTTTCTAATCCTATTTGCAACCAAAAATTAATTCAAGAAAAATATTGAAAAAAGTCTTAAAAATTTAAAATAATAAAATAAGGGGAGTGTACGATTTCTGGTTACCATTTATATATTATGTACAAATACGTGCTACTTGTACTATAAAAATAGTAACCGAAATCGAGTTATTTAATAATTTACTAGATACTATAACATAAAAATATACATATATAATTACTAAAATCTTAATATCACAAAAATATATTCTAAGGCATTTAGTAATATCTTGCACCAAAAATAGTAATTAACATATATAAAAGTAGCAGTTACTTGCTATACCCATATATATAGATTTTTGATATCACCAAGAATCCTAGAATTAAATACAAGGCAAAAATAATAAACAAATATTTAAAATGAAAATAAATAAATAAATAAATAATCAGGGGTTTACATCCTACCCAACTTATAAGAATTTCGTCCTCGAAATTAAAATAAATCTTAATATAATAGGACAAAGAAGCTAGAAATGGAAAATAATTAGACGTGTCAAACCATACCAAACATTTGAATAGCAGGACGAAACATTCTATGATCGAACTCCTAGTTCGACATCACCTTCTAAGGGAGAGGGAGTATGAAGTTCATTGCACTACCTAACTTATGGAAATTGGTAAATCATGGAGGATGCATTTATAGGACTTCTAAATACTGTCAGATTTTAAGGAGACGTACGAGAATATAAGGTACTTCTGGCCATAGTCACGGAGTCTAAGGGAAGCCTAGGTATTACCTGTTTAACATTGCTCATACAATGGCCATGTTCCATCGAGGCAGTAGGAGAGGTCTTAGTCGAGCATAACCAAAAACAAGTTGGCACAAGAGGTTTCCATTCATCGCATAACATGGGCTACGAATAAATACGGTTAAAGAATTTATGGAAGGATGACAAGTGACCCAGAGAGGGGGACTACATAATAGGCGTAGGGACTTATTTCATGGGGTTTGGTTCTATGGCCCAAATATGGAGGTATGGGTTTGACTAGGTTTTAGTGACTTCCCCAATTGGACTTCAATCCTTGATTGAACAAATCTTGAGTTTAAATCTATATTGACTGAACAAAATATAATTAGTTCAATCTAAACTATTCTTATTAGGAGAGGGTAGTTAGAAAAAGTTCTAATTCAAGTGGTTGGGCTTGTTCCGAGTCGGGTTTGTTAAGTAGGTACTGTAGGTCTCGAAGATGTGTCTTCTGTGCCTTTTGTGTATAAGTAGCACACGAGGACTCTATTGTGTGGCACACTAGTAGCATGTGCGTAGTGGGCTTCAAGTGGGTCATAACCATATATTGGGTTGAAAGATTTGAGTCGAGGTTGGGCCTCTAGTTGAGGTCGGGAAGTTCATTGATATTGCGGTAAGGGTTATAGATGGCCATTCTGATCTGAAAGTCGCATCATAAAAATAGGTTACAAGGGTACGTGCTTGAGTGGCACATGATATACCTAGATGATGGTCGGCTCATCTAGGTCTCGCATATGAAATTTGTTGGAAGAAAAAGACTAATGTTTTTCTCTCAATTTCAAAGTCACGGTAGGAGTACCCATAGTGCTAAGGATAGAAGTGGACGTTATGAACCACTGAGTTATTTGCTTGATTTGAGAAAATGTTTCAAGTCGAAGATCATACTTGAATATCAAATAATAGGGAAACGACTACGTATGTCATCTTTGTGCTTCCAAGTTGGCGAGGGATGCCCTGATGACACATGCACAAGGGGAATTGAATGATTCCCTCTCCTAAAGCACACAAAACGGTTATGGATGGGGATAAAATAAAAAATTTAGGTACATCATGCAAGGATCTCTAACTACTAAGTCAAAATCTCTGTAGTAAGATTGCTAGACTATAGTCAATAGATTTCTAGTAGTATCGAAGGTACTGCATATACATTGCCGCTGGTAACTAGTAATTTATACTAAGACAAGTATTATGCTATGCATGTTGACCAAGGTAATGAAAGTGTTGTTCTAATGCTAAGCCATGTCTAAAACAGATAAATGGTGTAACTAGAATAATACCTGCTAAATCTCCAACCTCGGGATAGGTGCCTATCACAGCCATGCTAAATGTATGCCCATGCCTTTGTCCATTTGTCTCCTGTCCATCCTGTCTAACTTGCATAGGTTGGTCAGCTAAATGTGACCCTCTAGGATAACCTCCATATGATGGTTGACTGGGCTATGCTATTGGTCCTGGTGCAACGGGTCCTTGCATCCGTCGTTGTGCTGCCTCTAGTTGTTATGTACAGTCTCGGGCCTTGTGATGATTGGAGCCACAAATCATGCATTGTCCTAATCTGCGACGACAATCCTTCATGACATGACCTTTCCTATGACAAAAGCGACATGTAAGAAGCCTATCAATTGGATAAGGTGATGCTCTTGTTGGCGGTTAGGTCATAAAATGTCTGATTGGTCCACCATTGATAAGGTTACTTGGCCCAGTTGCTGGAATATGGCATCTCTGAGCCTGTTGTATTTCTTTGTCAAGGAGTTCCTGGCTTCTAGCTTCTTCTAACACTGCAGCATGAGAAACCCTAGACTGTATTATAGTATGCTTCTTGAGCTCTGGTGTCAATCCTTGGTGAAATCTCTTAACCTTTTCCTGTTCAGTAGGAATCAGTGTCTCACCGAATCTGCTCAGTCGACTGAATTCTACATCAGACTCATCTACGGTCATGTTCCCTTACTTGAGGTGTAGGAACTGATCATAGAGGGCATCGCGTACGTGGATAGGAAAGAACCTCTCATTGAAGAGTTTGTAGAACTCTTTCCAGGTCTGATTGGCTCCCAAGCGTCTTTCTTCGGCTTTCCACCAATGACGGGCATTGTCTTCTAAGCGCAAGTCTACTGCTGTCATCCAATCATTTATTGGCAACTGGGACGCCCTCAGTTGCTTCTATGTGTTGATAAGCCACGCGGTGACCTCTAGTGGTTTCTCGGTACCTCTGAAGGGCTTGGGGTTCATATCCATGAAGTCCTTGATAGAACCCTCATATGGATGTAGAGCTAGTGCTGGTACCGGTGTCGGAGGTGAAGGTCTAGTTAGTGCTTCTGTCATGCTCTGCCTCATCAGTTCAGCTTGTTGCCACTGAGTATGTATCATGGTATACATGAACTGTGTAGTAGGGTTTCCATCCTCTGGTGGTGGAGGCATCTATGGCCCGTACTGAGGTGGATGCTATCGAGTGGGTGGTAGAGGTGATGGTACATTCTCCTCGGGTAGTACTACGGTAGCCTGTCCAGTATGGATTACTGGTGGCACTTGGGTTTCCTGCTGTACCATTGATCGGGTTATGGTAGTCTGCGGCTGTCCTGGCGGATACGGAGTCACCGGGGTCATTGGAGGATTCTGCTCCTCCTGGGTAGACGCATCATCAGAGGTGAGGGCCAAAGTAGAGCTGCGTCCGCTTCGTAGATCCATACTGCTGGCACAAAAATAAGATAACATTAGAAAAGATCCAAACAAGTTACTGGTCAAGCAGTTGAAGGAGAGTTGTCAACGCAGTTACGGATGAGATTTTGGGAAAACAAGTTAACTATTGAATAATTTTATGAAGAGCGAACCAAGTGCACTAGGTTGATCAGACCATCATGCACCAGTTCTGATAAACAATATGTTAGTGGGGTACCTCCAATAACATATATGTCATGAACAACCTCAAAAATGAATAGGCTTGCAAATCTAGGCTATAATAGCAGCATTGGTCAAGATGGTAAAACATAAGTACGCGAGATAATGATAAAAGAATACAAAATTTTCAAGTTCTTTAAGAATCAAATTTTTGTTCGGGGTTCATGTCTATACAGCCGTCCTACTGTCTTCTGGTCTAAGGCCATGGTTACGGTCAAGGAAGTGTTAGGTAGTGAGGCATTCTACCCAACTTATAATAATTAAACTAGTAATGTTGGAACGATGGAACACGTCTACTTAGTACGAGTCATCGTCCTAACCTCTACTAAGCATGATTTAGTCTAATAGTATGAAGGGTCACATATGAGGCAATATAGGTAATCAGAGAGAGTTTGAAAAGTTGGAGGTCAAAGGAGGCAACAATCATAGATGAGATACTGTTCATATTCCTATATGCTGGCTTATTAGGCACAGTCATGTAACCCAATAATATTTTCTAACCTGCATGGGCCACCACAAAAACATGTAATGCCCCAGTCCCAAAATACTTAGGACCAAGTACGTAGACATGTCAGCTGCATATATACGATGAATACTCCAATATATGGAATCCTCGTATATATACATAAGTTGTAATAATATAATCGCAGGCCAGAAAATCAGTATACTATATCTCATCAACAGCAGATATAAAAGATATAAGAAGTCCAAATAAAATAAATAAGTGAGTCAAAAGATAGCCCGGTGGACATGCCCATACCAAACAGCTATGAAAATAATCTCAAATACAGTAGATGTCCACTATGAGTCTCAAAGAATAACATGAATCTAGATGTCAGCGGAGATGCCTCATCATCAAGGTAGGAAGGATCCAGTGCCGAGCCATACTCCTGCGGGAAATCGTTTATACATGGATAGATCACCAGGTCCTCAGAGGGACATAACAAGATACAGGAAGAACATGCCATATGAACTGAATATAAATGCACCATAAAATAAAGATAAAGTAAAAGTGTCCAAACCATAACATGGCTCAATATCCCATCATCGAAACAGTAGGCTACCCCTACAACCAAACAAGGACAAGGGGTAACTTACTATTTCGCGATGTGACATTTTTCCATGCCATGATTGGAACATGAAATTTGCTAAGGTCTCCTATCCTTTCTAGTAGATAATTTAGAAGACATATCGATGTATGGGCAGGTGAAGGCTGACTCCCCCTGGACAAGGTAATAACTCACAACACGCACACGTCAAGTACCAATACTATCAGCCGGCATAACTCGAGGCTAGCGGCCCACGTGACCCATCAGTCCACATAGCTCGAGGCTAGTGACTCTCGCGACTCGACTACCATAGTATGCAGTTACTACGGCCTTTGATTTTGGGTAGCCCATGCATCAAACTGTCTTTACCCTCCCAAGGTTCACTAACAAAAGGTAGTCCACTATGACTAGGTCCACATGCATTTTAAAAGACAAGAAAGAGAAATACTGAAAGTAAACAAGAAACTATGAAAAATAAATCATGGATCCAACTGAAAGAAATAGACAATAAATTTGTACCAAATAAATAAGCAAAGATGCATCTAATTATAAACAGTAAATAAAGCAAGGTATCTTGCCTAAGGGTGGTGCGAGAAGCAGCACAATCCTATAATCAGTATCTTCAGCACGAAAGTCAAAATCCACAAGGATCTCCGGATGCTGAAACAAACATTACGAACGTGTTCGGTATAAAAGATAGGTCTAGAAAATGCTTGTCCAAAAGTTAAATTCTGGAACAGGGGCAAAATCGTAATTTCGGGTCAAAAAGTTGTCCGCCGTTGGACCCATTTTGCATCGAAACACGTGCCAGTATCTATGGTCTCTAAAATCATCAAAGTATATGTCTACAGATTCGGTTTGAGGAGAGGAACTCAATGGTATGTCCAGTTTAGATTCCGAGGAGCCGCGTGCAAAATCGTCCGTTGAGTGGGTCGCGGGCCCGCCAAAAAGGAGTTCTGATTCGACCTTCTCAGAATCGAACCAAACTTGGCACACAGGACCAAAATTTCAATTCGGACCTGTTGGCGCAAGTTTCGTCTTGATACGACAAACGTACACGAAGTTATGGCCAAGTTTACAAAAGGTCGATACGGGGGTATCTCGACGGATACACACTGATCTTGTCGAGCACACGCAACGAAATTGAGTTCCATCAGTTCCCACACGTCGACAACATCCATACGCGCCTTTCGATGTATATGGTGCGTGACCACGTCACCCAGTTTGTCGGGACGTACGCCGTATTGGGAAATATTTTCCAAAATCTTAGTTTTCTAACTAAATTTTTCCTGATTTTTAACCATGGATAACTTTCTGTGTAAACTATGAAAAATACTTCTACTAGATGGGTTTTGATCCCCTATACGTTGTATTTCTCTGATATGAATTTGTTTTCAAAAAAATTCAGTAGGTCGTCCATGATTGGCCTTCCAAGTTAGGTCTTCGGTTAGTATTTTCTGTCCAGTTTGTACAAATTTTTTTGGGATATTCGATTCGATTTCTACAACCATTTAATGTACGAATTAATCTAGTTAAAGGGGATGGAAGAGGTATAGGTCGGCTTGAAGCAAGACTTCGTGGATCGAAAATTGATTCAGCGATGATGGAGATAAGTGGGGTTGAATATAGGTACCTGGTCGCGTGGAGGCTATTTTTGTGCCTGCTGTCCTGCACGTGTTCCGGCGATCGCCGTCGACCAGTGGCTGTGTGCGACGACTGAAGGGATGACCACGGTCGCCCGGGTCTGGGAAAGGTTCGGGGACGGCTTGTCACGCGAACACGAGAGTTTTCGAGGAGTAATTTCTTCGCAAGGCTTTCGTTTCTATATGATGGTTTAAACGGAGATTTAAATCAATATTTACTTCAGTTTAAATGCAGATTGGATAAATCTAGAGAGAATTGGAAAGGAATTAAGGAGGAGGAGATTTGGATGAAGGTGTAAAGATTTCGGATTTAAAAGATTGAAGAAAATCTGAGTTTTCCCTGTTTGTTCGCATGACCAGGGTCGAGTCTCTTTGGGTTCATTGTCTCACGAGATATTCATATCTCGTGAGATAATGAAATCTCTAAAAAAAAATTCTAATAAACCTTTCTAATCCTATTTGTAACCAAAAATTAATTCAAGAAAAATATCAAAAAATGTCTTAAAATTTTAAAATAATAAAATAAGGGGAATGTATGATTTTGGTTACCATTTATATATTATGTACAAATACATGCTACTTGTACTATAAAAATAGTAACTGAAATCGAGTTATTTAATAATTTACTAGATACTATAACATAAAAATATACATATATAATTACTAAAATCTTAATATCACAAAAATATATTCTAAGGCATTTAGTAATATCTTGCACCAAAAATAATAACTAACATATATAAAAGTAGCAGTTACTTGCTATACCCATATATATAGATTTTTGATATCACCAGGAATCCTAGAATTAATTACAAGGCAAAAATACTAAACAAATATTTAAAATGAAAATAAATAAATAAATAATCAGGGATTTACATCCTACCCAACTTATAAGAATTCCATCCTCGAAATTAAAATAAATCTTAATATAATAGGACAAAGAAGCTAGAAATGAAAGATAATTAGACGTGTCAAACCATACCAAACATTGAATAGCAGGACGAAACATTCTATGATCGAACTCCTAGTTCGACATCACCTTCTAAGGGAGAGGGAGTATGAAGTTCACTGCTCTACCTAACTTATGGAAATTGGTAAATCATGGAGGATGCATTTATAGGACTTCTAAGTACTGCCAGATTTTAAGGAGACGTACGAGAATATAAGGTACTTCTGGCCATAGCCACGGAGTCTAAGGGAAGCCTAGGTATTACCTGTTTAACATTGCTCATACAATGGCCATGTTCCGTCGAGGCAGTAGGAGAGGTCTTAGTCGAGCATAACCGAAAACAAGTTGGCACAAGAGGTTTCCATTCATCGCATAACATGGGGCTACGAATAAATACGGTTAAAGAATTTATGGAAGGATGACAAGTAACCCAGAGAGGGGGACTACATAATAGGCGTAGGGACTTATTTCATGGGTTTAGTTCTATGGCTCAAATATGGAGGTATGGGTTTAACTAGGTTTTAGTGACTTCCCCAATTGGACTTCAATCCTTGATTGAACAAATCTTGAGTTTAAATCTATATTGACTGAACAAAATATAATTAGTTCAATCTAAACTATTCCTATTAGGACAGGGTAGTCTAGGAAAAGTTCTAATTCAAGTGGTTGGGCTTGTTCCGAGTCAGGTTTGTTAAGTAGGTACTGTAAGTCTCGAAGATGTGTCTTCCGTGCCTTTTGTGTATAAGTAGCACACGGGGACTCCATTGTGTGGCACACTAGTAGCATGTGCTTAGTGGGCTTCAAGTGGGTAATAACCATATATTGGGTTGAAAGATTTGAGTCGAGGTTGGGCCTCTAGTTGAGGTCGGAAAGTTCATTGATATAGCGGTAAGGGTTATAGATGGCCATTCTGAGCTGAAAGTCGCATCATAAAAATAGGTTACAAGGGGACGTGCTTGAGTGGCACATGATATACCTAGATGATGATCGGCTCGTCTAGGTCTCGCATATGAAATTTGTTGGAAGAAAAAGACTAATGTTTTTCTTCCAAGTTCAAAGTCACGGTAGGAGTACCCATAGTGCTAAGGATAGAAGTGGACGTTATGAACCACTGAGTTTTTTGCTTGATTTGAGAAAATGTTTCAAGTCGAAGATCATACTTTGAACATCAAACAATAGGGAAACGACTACGTATGTCATCTTTGTGCTTCCAAGTTGGCGAGGGATGCCCTAATGACACATGTACAAGGGGAATTGAATGATTCTCTCTCCTATAGCACTCAAGACGGTTATGGATGGGGATAAAATAAAAATTTTAGGTACATCATGCAAGGATCTCCAACTACTAAGTCAAAATCTCTGTAGTAAGAATGCTAGACTATAGTCAATAGATTTCTAGTGGTATCGAAGGTACTGCATATACATTGCCGCTGGTAACTAGTAATTTATACAAAGACAAGTATTATGCTATGCATGTTGACCAAGCTAATGAAAGTGTTGTTCTAATGCTAAGCCATGTCTAAAATAGATAAATGGTGTAACTAGAATAATACCTGCTAAATCTCCAACCTCAGGATAGGTGCCTATCACAGCCATGCTAAATGTATGCCCATGCCTTTGTCCATTTGTCTCCTGTCCATCCTGTCTAACTTGTATAGGTTGGTCAGCTAAGTGTGACCCTCTAGGATAACCTCCATGTGATGGTTGACTGGGCTATGCTATTGGTCCTGGTGCAACGGGTCCTTGCATCCGCCGTTGTGCTGCCTTTAGTTGTTCTGTACAGTCTTGGGACTTGTGATGATTAGAGCCACAAATCATGCATTGTCCTTATCTGCAACGACAATCCTTCATGACATGACCTTTCCTATGACAGAAGCGACATGTAAGAAGCTTATCAATTGGATAAGGTGATGCTCTTATGGGCGGTTGGGTCATAAAATGTCTGATTGGTCCACCATGGATAAGGTTACTTAGCCCAGTTGCTGGAATATGGCGTCTCTGAGCTTGTTGTATTTCTTTGTCAAGGAGTTCCTGGCTTCTAGCTTCTTCTAACACTGCAGCATGAGAAACCCTAGACTGCACTATAGTATGCTTCTTGAGCTCTGGTGTCAATCCTTGGTGAAATCTCTTGGCCTTTTCCTGTTCAGTAGGAATCAGTGTCTCACCGAATCTGCTCAGCCGACTGAATTCTGCATCGTACTCATCTACGGTCATGTTCCCTTGCTTGAGGTGTAGGAACTGATCATAGAGGGCATCGCGTACATGGATAGAAAAGAACCTCTCATTGAAGAGTTTGTAGAACTCTTCCCAGGTGTGATTGGCTCCCAAGCGCCTTTCTTCGGCTTCCCACCAATGATGGGCATTGTCTTCTAAGAGCAAGTCTACTACTGTCATCTATTCATTTGTTGGCAACTGGGACGCCCTCAGTTGCTTATATGTGCTGATAAGCCACGCGGTGACCTCTAGTAGTTTCTCGGTACCTCTGAAGGGCTTGGGGTTCATATCCATGAAGTCCTTGATAGAACCCTCATATGGATGTAGAGCTAGTACTGGTACCGGTGTCGGAGGTGGAGGTCTAGTTAGTGCTTCCGTCATGCTCTGCCTCATCAGTTCAGCTTGTTGCCACTGAGTATGTATCATGGCATACATGAACTGTGTAGTAGGGTTTCCATCCTCTGGTGGTGGAGGCATCTATGGCCCGCACTGAGGTGGATGCTATCGAGTGGGTGGTGGAGGTGATGGTACATTCTCCTCGGGTGGTACCTTGGTAGCCTGCCCAGTCTGGATTAGTGGTGGCACTTGGGTATCTTGTTGTACCATTGATCGGGTTATGGTAGTCTACGGCTGTCCTGGCAGATACGGAGTTACCGGGGTCATTAAAGGATTCTGCTTCTCCTGGGTAGACGCATCATCAGAGGTGAGGGCCAAAGTAGAGCTGCGTCCGCTTCGTAGATCCATACTGCTGGCACGAAAATAAGATAAAGTTAGAATAGATTCAAACAAGTTACAGGTCAAGCAGTTGAAGGAGAGTTGTCAACGCAGTTGCGGATGAGATTTTGGGGAACAAGTTAACTATTGAATAATTTTATGAAGAGCAAACCAAGTGCACTAGGTTGATCAGACCATCATGCACCGGTTCTGATAAGCAATATGTTAGTGGGGTACCTCCAATAACATATATGTCATGAACAAGCTCGAAAATGAATAGGCTTGCAAATCTAGGCTATAATAGCAGCATTGGTCAAGATGGTAAAACATAAGTATGCGAGATAATGATAAAAGAATACAAAATTTTCAAGTTCTTTAAATCAAATTTTTGTTCGGGGTTCGTGTCTATACAGTCGTCCTACTGTCTTCTGGTCTAAGGCCATGGTTATGGTCAAGGAAGTGTTAGGTATTGAGGCATTCTACCCAACTTATAATAATTAAACTAGTAATGTTGGAACGATGGAACACGTCTACTTAGTACGAGTCATCGTCCTATCCTCTACTAAGCATGAATTAGTCTAATAGTATGAAGGGTCACATATGAGGCAATACAGGTAATCAGAGAGAGTTTGAAAAGTTGGAGGTCAAAGGAGGCAATAATCATAGATGAGATACTATTCATATTCCTATATGCAGGCTTATTAGGCACGGTCATGTAATCCAACAATATTTTTTTGACCTACATGGGCCACCCCAAAAATATGTAACGCCCCAGTCCCAAAATACTTAGGACCAAGTACGTAGACATGCCAGCTGCATATATACGATGAATACTCCAATATATGGAATCCTCGTATATATACATAAGCTGTAATAATATAATCGCAGGCCAGAAAATCAGTATACTATATCTCATCCACAGCAGATACAAAAGATATAAAAAGTCCAAATAAAATAAATGAGTGAGTCAAAAGATAGCCGGGTGGACATGCCCACACCAAACAGCTATAAAAATAATCTCAAATACAGTAGATGTCCACTACGAGTCTCAAAGAATAACATGAATCTAGATGTCAGCGGAAGATGCCTCATCATCAAGGTAGGAAGGATCTAGTGTCGAGCCATACTCCTGCGGGAAATCGTCTATACCTGGAGAGATCACCAGGTCCTCAGAGGGACGTAACAAGATACAGGAAGAACATGCCATATAAACTGAATATAAATGCACCATAAAATAAAGATAAAGTAAAAGTGTCCAAACCATAACACGGCTCAATATCCCATCATCGAAACAGTAGGCTACCCCTACAACCAAACAAGGACAAAGGATAACTTACTATTTTGCGATATGACATTTTTCTATGCCATGATTGGAACATAAAATTTGCTAAGGTCTCCTATCCTTTCTAGTAGGCAATTTAGAAGACATATCGATGTATGGGCAGGTGAAGGCTGACTCCCCTAGGACAAGGTAATAACTCACAACACGCACACGTCAAGTACCAATACTATCAGCCGGCATAACTCGAGGCTAGCGGCCCACGTGACCCATCAGTCCACATAGCTCGAGGCTAGTGACCCCCGCGACTCGACTACCGTAGTACGCAATTACTACGGCCTTTGGTTTTGGGTAGCCCATGCATCAAACTATCTTCACCCTCCCAAGGTTCACAAACAAATGGTAGTCCACTATGACTAGGTCCACATGCATTTTAAAAGACAAGAAAGAGAAATACTGAAAGTAAACAAGAAACTATGAAAAACAAATCATGGATCCAACTGAAAGAAATAGACAATAAACTTGCACCAAATAAATAAACAAAGATGCATCTAATTATAAATAGTATATAAAGCAAGGTATCTTGCCTGAAGGTGGTGCGAGAAGCAGCACAATCCAACAATCAGTATCGTCAGCACGAAAGTCAAAATCTACAAGGAGCTCAGGATACTGAAACAAACATCATGAACATGTTCGGTATAAAAGATATGTCTAGAAAATACCTGTCCAAAAGCTAAATTCTGGAACAGGGGCAAAATCGTAATTTTGGGTCAAAACGATGGCCGCCGTTGGACTCATTTTGCACCGAAACGCGTGTCAGTATCTATGGTCTCTAAAGTCATCAAACTATATGTCTACGAATTCGGTTTGAGGAGAGGAACTCAACGGTATGTCCAGTTTTGGATTCCGAGGAGCCGCGTGCAAAATCGCCCGTTGAGTGGGTCGCAGGCCCGCCAAAAAGGAGTTCCGATTCGACCTTCTCATAATCGAACCAAACTTGGCACACAGGACCAAAATTTCAATTCGGACCTATTGGCACAAGTTTCGTCTCGATACGACGAACGTACACGAAGTTATGGCCAAGTTTACGAAAGGTCGATACGGGGGTATCTCGACGGATACGTACTGATTTCGTCGCGCACACGCAACGAAATTGAGTTCCGTCAGTTCCCACATGTCGACAACATCCATACGCACCTTTTGATGCGTATGATGCGTGACCATGTCGCCCGGTTTGTCGGGGCGCACGCCGTATCGGGAATTATTTTCCAAAATCTTAGTTTTCTAACTAAATTTTTCCTGATTTTTAACCATGGATAACTTTCTGTGTAAACTATGAAAAATACATCTACCAGATGGGTTTTGATCCTCTCTACGTTGTCTTTCTCTGTTATGAATTTGTTTTCAAAAATTGTCAGTAGGTCGTCCATGATTGGCCTTCCAAGTTAGGTCTTTGGTTTGTATTTTCTGTCCAGTTTGTACAGATTTTTTTGGGATATTCGATTCGATTTCTATAACCATTTAATGTACTAGGAACTAATCTATCTGAAGGGGATGGAAGAGGTATAGGTCGGCTAGAAGTAAGACTTCGTGGATCAAAAATTGATTCAGCGATGATGGAGATAAGTGGGGTTGAATATAGGTACCTGGTCGCGTGGAGGCTATTTTTGCGCCTGCTGTCCTGCACGTGTTCCGGCGATCGTCGTCGACCAGTGGCTATGCGTGACGACTGAAGGGAGGACCACGGACGCCTGGGTCTGGGAAAGGTTCGGCGACGGCTTGTCACGTGATCACGAGAGTTTTCGAGGAGTAATTTCTTCGCAAGGCTTTAGTTTCTATACGATGGTTTAAACGGAGATTTAAATCAATATTTATTTCAGTTTAAATGCAGATTGGATAAATCTAGAGAGAATTGGAAAGTAATTAAGGAGGAGGAGATTTGGATGAAGGTGTAAAGATTTTGAATTTAAAAGATTGAAGAAAATCCGAGTTTTCCCTGTTTGTTCGCATGATCAGGGTCGGGTCTCTTTGGGTTCATTGTCTCACGAGATATTCATATCTAGTGAGATAATGAAATCTCTATTTTTTTTTTGCTAATAAACCTTTCTAATCCTATTTATAACCAAAAATTAATTCAAGAAAAATATCAAAAAATGTCTTAAAAATTTAAAATAATAAAATAAGGGGAGTGTACGATTTCTGGTTACCATTTATATATTATGTACAAATACATGCTACTTGTACTATAAAAATAGTAACCGAAATCGAGTTATTTAATAATTTACTAGATACTATAACATAAAAATATACATATATAATTACTAAAATCTTAATATCACAAAAATATATTCTAAGGCATTTAGTAATATCTTGCACCAAAAATAATAATTAACATATATAAAAGTAGCAGTTACTTGCTATACCCATATATATATATTTTTGATATCACCAGGAATCCTAGAATTAATTACAAGGCAAAAATACTAAACAAATATTTAAAATGAAAATAAATAAATAAATAAATAATCAGGAATACATCCTACCCAACTTATAAGAGGCAATAATTACACATGTCCTTGTAACCCGGAAGCTCCGCTGGAGATACGGGTATGATGACCCCCTCAGGTTGGCACTGTCATTTTGAACGTCATGTGCTTAGGTCACTGGTGCCCAAGTGGGGACTATACTAGATCCTATTTACAGCCATGGCTCATGCGACGAAAGGTTTGTTCTTAATTGCATAAACACATTAGATGGTTAGGTAACCTTAGTCAATGTCATGTCACCCCCGTTCCATTAGTAGCTTGGGACAATGTCGCATCGCAAAATAGTAACCCGTTGTCCTTGTTTGGTTGTAGGGATAGTCCTCTGTTTCGACGATGAGGTATTGGATCTTGTTACGATTGGGACTATTTTACCTTACTTGTGATTTATGACATATTATATATATTCAGTTATGTGGCATATTCTTTATTTATCTTGTTACGTCCCTCTGAGGACCTGGTTATCTCTCCAGGTGTGTGCTCTGTGACTTTGAAGGTGTTCTAGACAAGGCCGTGATCTTCTCCATTCCTTCGAAGATGATTGGCCTCGGTTCGTCTTATCAATTTTATCTATCCTTTCCTTGTATATTTCTTTCTTTTAAAAATAGTTGGTAGTGGATTTGTCTCCGCCCAACTACATGTATAAGTGACAAATTCTTGAGTTAATTTGTATCATTATTCTTCTGATTTTGTGGATGAGATTTAGTTATCATGGTTTTACTGTATTTTATAGCTTATGTATACATACGGGGGTTCCATAAATTGGAGTATACTTCGTATGTATACAGCTGGCATGTCTACATACTTATTCCTAAGTATTTTGGGGCTGGGGCATTACAGAAGCTGGTTTTAGCCGAACTGTCGTACAAAGCGACTCGACAGATAAGGTTCCAAGAAAGTGTGGTTCCTATTCCTGAGCACCAGATGGGAAGGCCTGATGGACTGGTGCCAACGAAACGCCCCAATAGAAAGGCTAGTAGTGAGTGCTCCCTCATCTACTAGAGTGTCTCATGTACCGCCGCTATCAGACGGAGGTGACACTCTAAAGAATTCATAATTCTGCAGGAAACTCAAAGCCTTCCTACAAATAGTCACCCCTGTGATGGTCCAATCTGCATCTTTGAATCTCTGAAGAAAGGCATCTCCCGCCAAAGAGTCTGCCATCAGCCCGACATTCATTAATCTGGGACAATGCAGCACCAGCCATCCCATCAGATAATGAAAAGGAAATTCAGTCCTGACAAAATCCTTTCTGTCATCGGGTGTCACCGCGTTAACAATAAAGTGTCGCAAGCCTCGTTGGATGGCACAAACCATCGCAGGAAGCAGGGCAAGCTGGCATCCAAAGGCCAGCTTTACAGCCAGAAGTATAATACCCTGGCTTATTCTTTCAATTGACCCTGAACCACGAGAGACTACACAATCGCAGAGCCATGTCATCAGAAAAGCGGCTAGCACAGCCTTTTCCGACAGCTTGAACTCGGCCTGTCTGAAGAAATGATAAACTGGGAAGTTCCTCTCGGGATCATCACTATCTTCAGTATCTATTATGCCGTGATCTGTCATCAATTGCTCTATCTCAGATTTCGTTGAGGGCTTGCAAGTTGAGAAAGAGACTGAGCCGTCTCCTCCTTCTCTGATGAAGATGTAGTTGGTCCAGGCTCTCAGTATGGGGAAGGGACCCCTCAGTCTTACCCTTCTTTATGACCTGGTGACAAATGAAGAGGTGACAGACTAATTCTTTGTATACCTCCATCATCTCGGAGTTATCTCTCTTCATATCTAGGAGCTCCTCATCACAGGGGACGTATTCTTCGTATGGTTCGGTCCCCAGGGAAGCTTTGATATCGCCTACATCTCGTGAAGATCCAGACCCATCTTCCCACCCAGAGTGAAGAAGGTACATGTGTGATAGTTGTACAACTCCACCAATGAGATAAACATAGGCCAGTTAACCTTTATGCCATATTGGTGGCTCTAACGGCATAAAAAAGGCTGATAGCTTTTAGGGTGGCCTCGTAAGTCGAGAGCACCCATTCAGTAAGGTCGCTCCAGAATGGGACAGAGTATCTCTAACCTTCCATCCGCAGCTTCCCTCCCGGATACGACTCCTTATTTGACAGCATCAGGTTGGAGAGAGTCTCAACAGCGTAAAGGTGAAGATCAGTCGGGACATCGTTTATTATGGCCCCAGGATACAGCCCCCTCGTGGAGTAGGACGTGGAGCCCTTGACACAATTTAAAGTGACCTTCTTTCGATCACCAGAGTTGAATTAGATCATGCCAGAAATGACCCCATACAGTTCAGGGGTCAGGTCCCATTTCATTTGCCTTCGCACAACTAGATAAGTAAACGCTGATAGAGGGTATTGACGCTTCATCGATGGTAACCATATCCTTTGGTTATTTAACCTGACCACCAGAGGGTCTTCTAGACATATCGTTTCGTCGTCCTCAAATCCCAGGCTATCACCAAATAAGAAGTACGGTCTCTTAAAGCTCCGTGCCCCTCCGAATATAAACTTCTCATCATTCATCATCTGATTTAAGAAAAATTTTACTGCTCAAGCATAGCGACCACCCGTACCGAAGGCTGGTCATGGCTGATCTTCACCTAAGCATTTTTTACCATTAGCGGTGACGAGGCTTGAATCTAGAGCATGGCTGGCAGAGCCAAGAGGAATCCCTCCAAGAGCCAGGACAACCATGTCAACTGCGAAGAGATAAGGAAAAGTCAGAATCTACACAAAAAAAAGCTAAGTACTGAGAAATTCTATGTGCCCGATGTTATGCTCCCAAAGGGCCTGTGGGCGCATAAGCACAAATTCTGTGTGGGTGCATACGCACAAGTTCTGTGTGGGCACATAAGCACATGTTCTATGTGGGCACATAACATGAAGTATGTGGGTGCATGACACATCCAAGTGCCTAGGCGCATAACACAACAAAGTACGTGGGCCCATGCATCTGTGAGCGCATAAGACCGCTCATAAAAGAAGTATTTGCTTTGGGCACATATCGATGGTTATGCGCCCAAGCAAAGAAAAGTCCAGGCGTCACAAATTAACGCTCGAGACTTCGTTTTTTGAGACATCCCCTCACTCAGGATGGGATCCTGAACCAGATGAGACGCTGTCAAAGGAGGAGAACTAGTTGCTGCTACCTTCTTGCCTTTCATAGACTTCTTGGGAGTCGAAGCAGCCTTGGGAGACATGATTGCTCGAAAGAGAGTAAAGGAAAAAACTCTTGCAAAATTTTGAGGAAAAATAAGAGAGAATGAGCTTTCTCTCTCTTCAAGGCCTATTTATAGGCACGAACGGGGAGTTATGCGCCCACACGGTCTATGTGCTCACACGATTTATGCGCCTACGCAGAGACAGTCTTTTGCAGATTATGCGCCTGCTATTTGCTGATGCAGACTACGCATAAAATAGCGAACCTTTTCAAATTTCGTTCCAAAACGAGTCTATCGCTTCAGATTTCTAAAGAAGATCTCAACAGCCACATTTTGACAGCCTTGCAAAACACTAATGCGCCCAAAGGGGTCATTCCTATCATGCGCCCATGAAGCAGGTGGAGAAAGTTTTTTCCATACTTCTTTCAAAGTATTCTGACACTCGTTCGAGTCTCAAAAACTTTGAAGGGGGTCTTGTAGAAGCATAAAAATATCAAGACTATGTATCCCTACATGAAGAAGACAGAAGAAGCTATGCGTCCACATAACCAAAAAGGGAGCTATGCGCCCACAGAACCAAAGGGAGTCTATGCACCCACATGATCGAAGAGGGAGTATGCGCTCACATGATCGAAGAGGAGCTATGTGCCCACATGATCGAAGGGGTACTATGCGCCCACATTATTTTTATGCAGATCAAATATGCACCCAAGTGTGGGCGCATAAACTTACTCCCACACTATGCGCCTAAGGCAGCAGATCCCTTTGACTCAGTCAAACTCCACGATCAATCATGCACTGAAGCATAAGGCCACGTCAGTCTCCACAAGCAATCGTGCACCGAAGCATGCAGGCCACGTCAACTCCACGTCAACCCTACGATCTATCCATGATCATCCAGTGTCCATGCACCAACACCCTATGCGTCCAAAGGGGTGTTATGAGCCTATAGTAAAATCAGTATATTTTCCACCTGTGGGCGCATAACAGTCGTTTTAGTGCCAAACGACTATAAGTAGAGGGCATCCCCCTCTACAAAGACAGACAAAACGATGAGCATTTCAAGAGCTAAATCGTTGCCCTTCTTGCCAGTGTGACGAGAGTTGGTGTCACGACCCGCACCCACTGTTAGGGTACGAGAACGTAACAACGCCCAGCCTACGCCGCAGTGTCGACGGTAGAACGTTGTCCTAGGTCACAATATCTAACAATATAATGCTAAGCAGTTTATACTCCCCGAATGGGGGTGACATAGCAGAAAGTAAACTCAATCACATCTAAGGTAGAGCATAATGGAAGATAGATAAAACATGAAATCTAAAAGAGACACAGCAGATAGAAGTCTAAGTGTCTAAGATACACAACCCAGAAATACATCTCAAAACTCAAATATAGAAATCCATAAATACAACTCAAGACAACTGAAAGTAAACTGAGCAAAACCCTAGCTACCTATACAACCTCTACTGTGTCTCCTCTAGGCTAGCAGGCAACCTCCATGCTATCTGTAAAATTTATCAACAGGTCCAGTCAGGACATGAGCGAGCACAGTACATCTCAACAGTTCATAGCAGGTTAGAAAATATAATCATGCAGTAAAGTAAGATACAGGTACTGAAAGAAATGCGGTATGTAAACAGAGAGAGAATTGTAATAGAAATATCTACTATAAATAGAGAACTAACATGTGGCTAGTGAGTCAGAGTACAACATGGACATATAAATGGCATGGCATGATTCTGATAAGACACTACGGAATGATTCTGATAAGATACTACTGGTGTATTATTCACATGTCCACTTCTACTCCCCCGTACCCCCAATCAATACACAAGGATCCAACCAGGTTATGTTATGATTCCATGCAAGGCCCTCGAAGGGTGGTACATAGATGTCCCATAAATAGGGATTCTAGGAGACCCAATAAATGGGATAAGGATTCAAGGAAGACTCTGTGATCATGAGAGTACATGTCACAAATGATCAATGAACCAATGAAGCATAGTGATACGTCATGTAAGTGAAACGCACAGAACATGAAGTACCCGATGCTTCCCTAAGGATAAAATCACAAGAAGGGATCCATATAGTACCAATTCTGTGTGACCAACGTGACAGTAACAAGTAAAGTAATTTAATGCAGGAAATAATTCTAAGCATAATATAAAATGATCAGAGAATGTACTCGCCTGATAACCTGAACAGCTGATAAGTATAGGCGTCCAACTGAAGCCACAGAGTCCTATTTAAAGCAACACAGGTTACAAGGTGTTCAAGTTGTAATAAATGAATCTCTACAAGCAATCTATATTATCCTAGGTTCTTCTAAGTCAAATCAACTCTAGGTTAACTCCGGTCAATAATTTAGTCAAACTAGGTCAAGTGTTGACTTATAGTTGACTTTTGGTCAACTGGTCAACTCTGGTCAAACAGGGTCAATTTCTAGTCTAATTATTAAAGATATAAAGTGCACTTCGTTATTGGTACAGTCGAAACTTACGACACACAAATCGAGATGAGATGATCAACGGTAAAGTTGATAATCTTATTATAGTGATCCGCGTGTCCATCTTGTCAATTTCAGCGATGTGAGATCACTGGAATTGACTGAGTTCAGTTTCGTTGTACAAATCTCGAAATACGAACATTATAAGAATTAATTATTAATTAATTATAAAAAGGTTAAACTTAGAGAAATTATCAACAATCATTGTCGGATGATGAAATAAACATCGCCAACGTGTCCAGAATAGTCAAATTAGCTAGGATAGCCTACCCATTGGTCCAATTTGGATACAAGGGCAAAAAGGTAATTTGGGTCAAAACGGTGTCCGTGTCGGAGCCGTTTTGCACCAAAAAATGTGCAAGAAAATAAGTCTATAAAATATTACAACTTATATGTCCACGAAACCAGAATAACGATACGAACCCAACAGTATCTCCAGAATTGGATTTCGTTGACCCGATCTCAATTTGGTCCGTTGACCAGAACTTGGGATTCCGGTTTGTACGAAATGCGTGCCGGAGCCAAAGTTCCCAAAACTCAGCAAACTACATGTTAACGAGTCCAGAATGACGATACGAACTCAACGGTATATCCGGAATTGGATTCCGATGAGCCGGCGTCAAAAAGTCCCGTTGACCCGGACTGTGGGACCTACTTTGCACCGAAAAATGTGCCAGGGCCCACGTCCTCCAAATCTAACAAATTTTATATGAAAACATGCCATAACGACGCCACGAGTCTAATGGTGGTGTCAGAAATGAAATCTGGAGTCCCGTGTTCAAAAATGAAATTTTACAAGTTGGAAATTACGAATTCAGACGACCAACTTTGGCGTCGAATTCAACCGAGCAAACAAGCTCACAATAAAACGAAACTGGAGGGGTAGTAAGAGGGTTACCCCAGCTTCGCACAGGAACTGGTAGCACGCCAAATGGAGCTGCGGTGGAGGAGATACAAGCTGACGAAGTTGGCCCCGCTGAAACTGTCCAAAATTAATATAATTTAAACGGTCAACTTGGTGGCCGGTTTTGATGTAACAAACGATAAACTCAACGGACAAAAATTGACAGGAGTGAAGGTGGATATACCGAGATTGTGACAGAGCGAAGAAATCGCCGATCCAACGGTCGGATTTCCGGCAAAACATGCGCGAAGTCGCTGCAACGGAATGCTATTTCAGCCTCGTTCCCGAGCTCGTCACGACGGGACTTCGTGCAAAATGCACGAATAGGCTATTCGGCGCGTCGGAGAAGAAGGTGGCGGCCACAGGGTGGCTCGCCGGAGATCGCCCACGGTGGGGGAGGCCAGCCATGGCGGCGGCGGCCGGCCACGGCGGCACTGCACCGTGCCACACGGCCGTTCCGGCCACGGCTGCTGCCGACCTACTGTGCGCGGGCTGCGCGCGGCTGCGCGCCTGGCCCGGCCGGCGAAGGCGCGTCGGGGGCGGCCAGGCGCCGGCACACGGCGGCACGGAGGCGGTTGGGGTGGCTCGGTATGGTGATGGTGGTGGTTTATTGATGGTGGCGGTGGAATGAAATGGTAATGGTGATGATGGTTACGATGATGGAGAGGAGAAGGAAAGTGGAGGAGAAGCTGTGGGTGCGGCCGACGGTGACGGAGGCCGGTGGCTAGGTGGTGAGGTGGTCGGGTGCATGGTGTGGTGATGCTCGGTTAGGTTGTTGTGGGTGTTGGGAGTGTGGGAAAAAAATAGAAAGGAAGAGAGAGAAGTGAGAGTAAAAAGTAATGAGAGAGAGAGAGGATCAATCCTAGAAGTTAGGGCCGGCTAGGGTGGTTATTAGTGTGGAAAAAATTGTCATATAGAAACTTCAATGGTTGGGATTAATTGGAGAAATCAATGGCTAGATTTAATTAGAGGGAAATGGCCATTCCTATGGGAATTTAAATAAATAGAAATTCTAATAAATATTGAAATAGGTAAACAAGATATTTAATATTATTTTTGGATGGGGAAAGTGAGGGTGTCATGATGGAGGGTAACACAAAGCTTGACTGGACTTGGTGGAGCCGGATTGGGTCTAAATCCGACATGGCGAAATAATCGAATAAAAATAGGTGTTGATGATCATGACTAAATAAGTAGCACATGGGGATTCCAATAAATGGGACACAAGTGCAATGCGGGTAGTAGGCTCAATGTGGACCATGTCCATAATTGGGGCTGACAGGTTTTGGTCGACAGGGGTACCCACAAATCAAGTTGGAAAATGAATGTGACACCGTGGGGTGAAATAAAATCGGGTCATGTGTCAGGAAAGTTGTGCGAAGCAAATGGAGCACAAAATGACGTGTCTGAGTGGGACACGAAGGTCAAGGGTGAAGAGTGTCTCGAGTAGATCGTGCATGAGAAGTTGGTTTCAAGAAACTGACTGGTCTTGTACTCCCAAATTAAAAGTCACGGTAACGTGCTAATAATGATCAAGGAAAAGAGTAGGAAAATTAATTAATGATCAAATGGTCTAATTCGACTCGAAGTTCTGCGAAGCAAAAAAGAGCACAAGGGAACAAGTTTGAGTGGAACACTATATACCATCATGAAGGTAATCTTGTCCACTCCAAAACTCGTGAAGAAGATTTCCAGAGTTGAACATCCCTGACACTCCAAATATTAAAGGCACGGAAAAGTACACTTAAGGATAAATAAACAGAAAAAATTATTTATGGAAACTAAATCAATCAGAAAAATAAAATAAAAATCAACCCGAAATTCAGGGTGCTCACATCCTACCCACCTTATAAAAATTTCGTCCTCGAAATTAAAATTGTTCATACTCCTTCTAGGTCAAACCCCCACAATCAAGTCCCAGAACTTAAATAAAATATACCATCAAAAAGGACGGCATACAGGGTCATGGCACACGGTGGTAGTGAAAGTCTCATCTAGGTATACTAGTCATGCTAAACCAAAACGGTCATAGGGTATCAAAACACACAAGCAATCTAGGGTGCTAAACTAGAAAAGTTACAGAAATAACAAATCATCAAAACTGTAAGGCGGTCTACCATCCTACATGAAAACTGGTACTTATCAAAAAATAAAGAAAGGTAACTACCAATTATCTATAAAAGGGTACAGAAAAATCAAATTCAAAAGTTAAAGAATTGAAAGTCACTTGCATTGAAATCCAATCACAATATATATATAGAGAGAGCGTTAGAGAGGGAAAACTAGCATTATGTAATGTTATGTGGTTTGTGTGTGTATGGGTGTATGTGAACAGGTTCATATGGTTAGATAGTAGGCATGTGTGTATGTGAAATATACATGAAATTGTATATGAGGATTTGGGTTTCAAAACAATAGCTATCCAGTTACACTACACATGGCATATTGGTTAAACAATCTACAATACACAACCTATTTACTCATAACATGCATGGCTAACCATATACATATATATATATATATATATATATATATATATATATATATATATATATATATATATAACGAGGTAGAGATTTAGTTATGTATCTATATACATTATAACATGTATGCATAAACTCTATATATATCTATATAGATATACAAACATAACATAGAAAGGAAGGGCTAGGTTTACATGGCAGCGTATACTAAGTTAGAGTGTGGGTGTCACTATACAGGGTTATAGCTTTAGTAATGAAAGGTTAAACCCAGTTTTAGTTCAGCATTTACATACAAAAACTGAAAATAAGCTAATATTTAAACCAGGGTAATATGAACATAACGCAGTTTCAGATTTTAGGGTTTTTGAAACATCACAACCAATCTCAATGCTCCCAATACATCCTGACATAATAGAAATGAAACCCTAACATACTATCCATACATTTATCTACGCATACATTTCAATATTACATGTTAAATTTGAAATTGAAATAAACATTTGAAATCAATGTAAAAATGTTAACATGTATTTAGTTTTTAGGATTTTGAAAAAAAAAATTGAACATCAAAACCAACTCATTGTTTATCACAACCTAACATGTAAGAATATGAAACCTAAATTTATATCCCTACATACCACAATGTATATAGCTGAAAATATTATATTTAAAACAACAAATTGAACTAACATTTAAAATCCAGTATTAAAGGTTAATATGCACACAGTCTTAGATTTGACAATTTCAAACACAAAACTCAACCAATTTTCCTAAACATTTCAACCTTGTATATAACATACATGTGCAGTAATATAAACAAAACTATTATCATGAAATTTATATTTAAATTACGAATTTAGCTGGAGAAAGCAGAGAACCAGAAATATTGGGGTTTTGAAAATTTAACATCAACGACATATTAATATGTATTCAGATAGGTGGAAAAACAAAGTGTAGCATGCATACGTGTCAGGAAAGTGTCCACTATATAAATTCATATATATTCTCATGTCCCAATATAAAAATTTAATTCTACGTTAAGACCAACATTTAGATTCCCACCAAGATTATAAAGTAGGTGATTGACGAAATCAAGACAGTTTTATTATCATTATTACTTAATACGAGAATAATAGCAAGAAGGAAATAACAATAAAATCTGTTCTGCTTATCTGTTTAAAGAAGGAACCGTTTTGAAACCCAGAGTTAAAATATCAAATCCAAGATAAAGTCTAGCAAAATCATCGATTCATTGTATTAAGAAGAAATTCATGGTAAGAAGTTACACAAGGTTTATAAAAACAGCTAAACCTACTCCTAAGTTAAATAATAAGAAACTAGACAAAACAAACAAATAATAATTCTTTCCTTTTTTTTTTTTGAATGACTGAAACAAAAGTAGAGAAAACATGTTCAAAAATATTTAAGGTACAATCTGATAATCATATGCGTCTATCCAAATCATGGTACTCTAAATCCTCGTCATACTAGTAAGCAAGGCTACGATAATCACAAAGTCCTCGACTTAGGCACATACCTCTAGAATCGTGGTATTTAACATTTTTGCGGTTCCGCTAGCTTGGCTGCAAAAATCTTAAATTCCCACACCCGAGAAATATATCCAAAATCAGACTATATGTCCTCACCATGGTGGCTAATGTGACTATAGAAGACTAGATTCCAAGACTCAAATGACCTAGCCCATATAATTTTATCTTGACAAAAATTAAATTAAATCAACAATAAATACCCAAAAATTAAATCAAATTTATCAACGAACATCAAGATTCAAAAATGAACAAAAATCCTTCAATTATATAAATACAAACTCGGATGCAACAGCTAACATCAAGATTCAAAATTCAACGATCTTTCATCAAAATCAATAAATACAAACTCAAATTCAATAATAATCCATCAAAATCAAATTCAACAACAGAAAGTAAAAATAAATCAAATCATGGGGAGAAGAGTTTTCAAATCGAAGTTAAATAAGATTCCCAAGGGTCGTCCCTGGAATCTCTCAAGGGATCCTAATTGTGATTGAGTACCTTCAAAAATATATCCTAATCCTACTGCAGGCTGTAGTGATACTCTAGTTCGAATACCACTACACAAACTCGACCTGCATGGGCCACCACTAAAAACGTGTCATGACCCGCACCCACTGTTAGGGTACGAGAACGTAACAATGCCCAGCCTACGCTGTAGTGTCGGCGGTAGAACGCTGTCCTAGGTCACAACATCTAACAATATAATGCTAAGCAGTTTATACTCCCCGAATGGGGGGTGACATAGCAGAAAGTAAACTCAATCACATCTAAGGTAGAGCATAATAGAAGATAGATAAAACATGAAATCCAAAAGAGATACAGCAGATAGAAGTCTAAGTGTCTAAGATACACAACCCAGAAATACATCTCAAAACTCAAATACAGAAATCCATAAATACAACTCAAGACAACTGAAAGTAAACTGAGCAAAACCCTAGCTACCTATACAACCTCTATTGTGTCTCCTCTAGGCTAGCAGGCAACCTTCATGCTATCTGTAAAATTTATCAACAGGTCCAGTCAGGACAGGAGCGAGCACAGTACATCTCAACAGTTCATAGCAGGTTAGAAAATATAATCATGCAGTAAAGTAAGATACAGGTACTGAAAGAAATGCGGTATGTAAACAGAGAGAGAACTGTAATAGAAATATCTACTATAAATAGAGAACTAACATGTGGCTAGTGAGTCAGAGTACAACATGGACATGTAAATGGCATGGGATGATTCTGATAAGACACTACGGAATGATTCTGATAAGATACTACTGGTGTATTATTCACATGTCCTACTTCTACTCCCCCGTACCCCCAATCAATACACAAGGATCCAACCAGGTTATGTTATGATTCCATGCAAGGCCCCCGAAGGGTGGTACATAGATGTCCCATAAATAGGGATTCTAGGAGACCCAATAAATGGGATAAGGATTCAAGGAAGACTCTGTGATCATGAGAGTACATGTCACAAGTGATCAATGAACCAATGAAGCATAGTGATATGCCATGTAAGTGAAACGCACAGAACATGAAGTACCCGATGCTCCCTAAGGATAACATCTCAAGAAGGGATCCATATAGTACCAATCTATGTGACCAACGTGACAGTAACAAGTAAAGTAATTTAATGCAGGAAATAATTCTAAGCAGGATATGAAATGATCAGAGAATGTACTCGCCTGATAACCTGAACAGCTGATAAGTATAGGGGTCCAATTGAAGCCACAGAGTCCTATTTAAAGCAACACAGGTTACAAGGTGTTCAACTTGTAATAAATGAATCTCTATAAGCAATTTATATTATCCTAGGTTCTTCTAAGTCAAATCAACTCTAGGTCAACTCCGGTCAATAATTTAGTCAAACTAGATCAAGTGTTGACTTATAGTTGACTTTTGGTCAACTGGTCAACTCTGGTCAAACAGGGTCAATTTCTAGTCTAATTATTAAAGATTAAAGTGCACTTCGTTATTGGTACGTCGAAACTTACGACACGCAAATCGAGATGAGATGATCAACGGTAAAGTTGATAATCTTATTATAGTGATCCACGTGTCCATCTTGTCAATTTCAGCGATGTGAGATCACTGGAATTGACTGAGCTCAGTTTCGTTGTACTAATCCCGAAATACGAATATAAGAATTAATTAATTAATTATAAAAAGGTTAAACTCAGAGAAATTATCAACAATCATTGTCGGATGATGAAATAAACATCACCAACGTGTCAAGAATAGTCAAATTAGCTAGGATAGCCTACCCATCGGTCCAATTTGGATACAAGGGAAAAAAAGGTAATTTCGGGTCAAAACGGTGTCCGTGTCGGAGCCGTTTTGCACCAAAAAATGTGCAAGAAAACAAGTCTATAAATATAACAAATTATATGTCCACGAAACCAGAATGACGATACGAACCCAACGGTATCTCCAGAATTGGATTCCGTTGATCCGATCTCAATTTGGTCCGTTGACCAGAACTTGGGATTCCGGTTTGCACGGAAATGCGTGCCGGAGCCAAAGTTCCCAAAACTCAGCAAACTACATGTTAACGAGTCCAGAATGATGATACGAACTCAACGGTATATCCGGAATTGGATTCTGATGAGCCGGCGTCAAAAAGTCTCGTTGACCCGGACTGTGGGACCCACTTTGCACCGAAAAATGTGCCAGGGCCCACGTCCTCCAAATCTAACAAATTTTATATGAAAACATGCCAGAACGACGCCACGAGTCTAATGGTGGTGTCAGAAATAAAATCTGGAGTCCCGTGTTCAAAAATGGAATTTTACAAGTAGGAAATTACGAATTCAGACGGCCAACTTTGGCGTCGAATTCAACCAAGCAAACAAGCTCACAATGAAACGAAAAAGGAGGGTAGTAAGAAGGTTATACCAGCTTCGCACAGGAACGGATAGCACGCCAAATAGAGCTGCAGTGGAGGAGATACAAGCTGACGAAGTTGGCCCCGCAAAACTGTCCAAAATTAATACAATTTAAACGGTCAACTTGGTGGCCGGTTTTGATGTATCAAACGATAAAATCAACGAACGAAAATTGACAGGAGTGAAGGTGGATATACCGAGATTGTGACAGAATGAAGAAATGCCGATCCAACGGTCGGATTTCCGAGAAAACGTGTGCGGAAGTCGCTGCGACGGAACGCTATTTTAGCCTCGTTCCTGAGCTCGTCACGACGGGACTTCGTGCAAAACGCACGAATAGGCTATTCGGCGCATCGAGAAAGAAGGTGGCGGACATAGGGTGGCTCGCCGGAGATCGCCCACGGCAGAGGAGGCCAGCCATGGCGGCGGCGGCCGGCCACGGCGGCGCTGCACCGCGCCACATGGCCGTTCCGGCCACGGCTGATGCCGACCTGCTGTGTGCGGGCTGCACGCGACTGCGCGCCTGGCCCGGCCGGCGAAGGAGCATCGGGGGCGGCCAGGCACCGGCGCACGGCGACATGGAGGCGGTTGGGGTGGCTCTGTATGGTGATGGTGGTGGTTTATTGATGGTGGCGGTGGAATGAAATGGTGATGGTGATGATGGTTACGTTGATGGAGAGGAGGAGGAAAGTAGAGGAGAAGCTATGGGTGCAGCCGACGGCGGCAGAGGCCGGTGGCCAGGGAGGTGAGGTGGTGGGTGCATGGTGTGGTGATGCTCGGTTAGGTTGCTGTGGGTGTTGGGAGTGTGGGAAAAAAATAGAAAGGAAGAGAGAGAAGTGAGAGTAAAAAGTAATGAGAGAGAGGATCAATCCTAGAAGTTAGGGCCGGCTAGGGTGGTTATTAGTGTAGGAAAAATTGTCATGTAGAAACTTCAATGGTTGGGATTAATTGGAGAAATCAATGGCTAGATTTAATTAGAGGGAAATGGCCATTCCTATGGGAATTTAAATAAATAGAAATTCTAATAAATATTGAAATAGGTAAATAGGATATTTAATATTATTTTTGGACGAGGAAAGTGAGGGTGTCATGATGGAGGGTAACACAAAGCTGGACTGGACTTGGTGGAGCCGGATTGGGTCTAAATCCGACATAGCAAAATAATTGAATAAAAATAGGTGTTGATGATCATGAGTAAATAAGTAGCACATGGGATTCCAATAAATGGGACACAAGTGGCATGCGGATAGTAGGCTCAATGTGGGCCATGTCCATAATTGGGGCTGACAGGTTTTGGTCGACAGGGTACCCACAAATCAAGTTGGAAAATGAATGTGACACCGTGGGGTGAAATAAAATTGGATCACGTGTCAGGAAAGTTGTGCGAAGCAAATGGAGCACAAAATGACGTGTCTGAATGGGACACAAAGGTCAAGGGTTAAGAGTGTCTCTGTTTCACTTAACAAAATGCCTAGAAATTGGCTTTTGAAAATAAAACGAGAAAAAGTACAAATTTGATTCTGGGAAAGTATTATGGAAGTCTGATCTGTAAATGATTACTTTGTTCCTTGGACCATACGATGATGATGAAGATCACTGCTTGAAGATGAACAGCCGGAAGAACTAAGTCACCAGAAAGATATCGACACACTTGGGCACTGATGGCGAGGCCGAATGCTTTCCTGCTTTCCTTCACTCTGTTCTGACAGAAAGGTTGAAGAAGAATGCTCTGGAGAATCAAATCTCTGAGTTCT
>JANAVB010004775.1:0-25000 GCA_029216955.1 Iris pallida
GCCGCCTCCTCTTGTAGCCGAAGAAACTCGGCCTAGAATATGTTTGCTAACGTCTAAGTTTTGCTAAAGTCTATATTGTATCTATTTTCCTTTTTTCTAAGTTATAGTAAATTAATATAAAGGATAGAACGTACATATGCCTGCGTCGCCCTCTCGTCAATGAACTCCCCAGCCCTCCGATGGGTGACCAGGAAGACGGTCACCATGTTGGGGTCCTCACCCTTTTTTACCTGTTAAAATATATATTTATCTATTATTAGTATTAAACATTCTTTACAACTATATAAAATGATGTCCGTCATAGAAAACGTACCAGACACGAAAATGCTCCGTTATAGGAATGAACCAACCACCACACACTTACCGGCGCTCGACCGCGCCACCTTGGCCTTCTCAGACCGCTCCCGTACCTGTCCTCGCCGAATCTAGCCTTCATCGCAGTCCACTGCTCTGGCGTGATCCAACCATGGATCGGTTGTCCTTTGCGTTCACGAACCTTCTGGTCGTGGATCGCATCACGAATGAGCTTGCCTGCGACGGAAGAAAATTGGCCCTCGATCTTCGCCGCCCGGTTGGTGGATAGAATAGGTCCTCTACAAAAGTAAAATAGGAAAAGTTGTATAATGTACACAAATAATTATTAAAATTAAAAATAACAAATTTTTTACCTTGAAGTGGGCCAACCAAAGGCCTTCCTATCTGCGGGAGCATCTGAGTAGTTAATCCAAGGCCCACCATAATTCTGCCTCAGAAATTTCCCCAAATCTCTCTGTACTACATGAGGCCGATATCTATACAATATAATTTCATGAATATACATGTACATATAATCATTTGAGAAATATATATTAACTAATTAACTTACTTCGTAGGCCCGCCGTCCAAATCTCCATACGCTCTCGTCCGGGGAGCGCATGGAGGGTCGATCTCACCTCCTGCCTGACCAGGATCATTCTGATCGCCGTCCTCCATCTGATCGCTGTCCTCCATGCTCGGCATCGGCTCTCCCTATGGAGCCGTCGCAGGAATGCTGGACGACGAGGGTGGAATGCTGGACGACGAGGGTGGAATGCTGGACGACGAGGGAAGATCAGTCGCCAACCTGCTGCTTCCTGTCCCGCTAATAGACCGAGAACAGTACGTACAATGGCGTACTCGGAGATGAGATGAGGGCCCGAATCTGCCACCCTATCCCGAGGCACACGGGCTGACTCGTATGACGAGAGCCGCTCGTCCTGCCATACCTGATAATAACATATGACAATAAAACAAATATACATAATTATATGATAGACATCACAGATTTTTGAAAATATCATAGTCCCAAAGTGTCACTAAATACATCACAGATTTTTGAAAAATATCATTCATAAAAGTGTCACTAAATAACATCACAGATTTTTGAAAACATTTAATCCTCTTCTGAAAATTCATCTTGTTCATTTAGCTCTTCTTCTTCTTCTTCTTCTTCTTCTTCTCTTTCTTCTTCTTCTTCTTCTTCTTCCTCCTCTACATCTTCACTTTCATCTGCATCTCCTCTTCGGATAATTCTACTTCTTCTACACAATTAGATGTGTAATGAGGAACTTCGTCGTGTCCACTTATATTATTTGTTACAAGAGGTAGTTCATCCTCTTGATAAGCATATCCAACCTCAAAGGTATTTCTAGCTTTGGTCTTGCATACTGCCCACCAATCCGACCTTGTTGTTCCCGTTAGGATAACTTGTGAAGTACATGCTGAGACTGACTTGATAGGACACATTTAACCTCACAGTCATCCACACAACTCACTTACCACTCACTCACATATCACCCATGATACCACACTCATAAGCTCTCACCTAGGCTTACTATAGGCTAACACACACACACATAGGCATATATAGGACACATATAAATAGGATTATAGGTCCACTAATCCTTCCTATCATCCTTACATCCATTCTATTTATCAATTCCCACACTATCACCACACTACAATATAACCACAACACTACAACATGAATATTATACCAAGAGACACACACACATATATATATAGAGATACTATATATATATACTATATATAACCACATATATTAACATGTAGGTATATATATATAGGTGACATGTGGGTGTGTGTCTGTGTTGTCTGTGTGTGTGTGTGTCTGTGTGTGTGTCCGTGTGTGTCCAACTAAAGGCTAATAAGTAGGCTAACTAATGGCTAAAGATAGGCTAAAAGGATGGGCTCTAAGTAGGCTAACTAATGTCAAGTGGGGGGCACACTGCTGCAAATTTCAGCAGCATATAGCTGTTGTCCCCCCCCCCCAAAACTGCTGAAAACAGCAGCCCAGGCTGCTGGTTGCTGTCCAAAACCCCCTCCCCATAAGCACACTTCTATCCTCCTTCAATCTCCATCATTTCCTCATCCTTTCATTGATTTCCATCCTACTTCCCACACAACAACAACAACAACAACAAGAACAACAACTACACAACAATCAAAACCTCTCAACATTCCCACAACTATAACCCCAAATAAATATACAACCACACAAATATATATATAAATATATATACATGTAAAGAGATACAACATATAAATAACACATGAATAATAATGAAAAAGCACAAGAAGAATATGATAAAATCTGTGTCAGTGTGTGTGTGTCTGTGTGTGTGTGTGTCTGTGTGTGTGTGTGTGTGGTGTGTGTGTCCGTGTGTGTGTGGTGTCTGTGTGTGTGTCCGTGTGTGGTGTCCGTGTGTGTGAGAGAGAGGAGGAGGAGGAGGAGGGAGGAGTTAGGGTTAGGGTTAGGGTTAGGGTTTACCTTAGGAAGAGGGAGGAGGAGGAGCTAGGGAGAGGAGGAGGATCTCGGATTGGGGGAGGAGAGCTCGTCGGAGCGGGAGGGAGTCGCCGGGGCGGGGGAGGGAGTCGCCGGGGGCGGGGGAGAGAGTCGCCGGGGGGGAGTCGCGGGGGGGGGGGGGAGAGAGTCGCCGGGGGGGATCGCGGGGGGGGGGGAGGGATTCTGAAAATTTTGGAAATTTTCGAGTGAGGGGGAAAAGGAAACAGCGTGCCCTAAGTAAAACATTTAGCGACGTCAACTAAAGACGTCGCTAAACGTCACAAAATTTTATTATATGGCGACATATATTAATACTCTGTCACTGAACGTCGCTATTCTGCGACGTAATTTATGTAATGTCGCTGAACGTCGCTAGTTAGCGACGATTTGCGACGTCACATGACGGGAGTCGCTATATTACATATAGCGACGTTATTTTCTTACGTCGCTAAAACACGTCGCTAATATAGCATATTTTAGTAGTGAACTGAGTAGCAAGTAAAATATAAACTGGACAATAAACGAAGAAAGACGAAGGTACTATTTCGGAAGCCAGGTTACAATCCTTAAACCAAAAAGGACCGAGATTGTAACCCTTCGCATGAACAGAACTTAGTCTCTGATCATTTGTTGCTAAAGGTGACAATCATTATAGCTGAAGGTAAACAATTTAGAGTGACAATGTGGAGTACAATACGTTAGAGTGACAATGAGAGTACAATTATAGTGGCAATCATGCAATCATTCATCTGGGACAATTATGCGATCAATCATTTCTAGACAACACTCTTCTGGACTAGACTCCATCCATCAATCACGGCCATTCATTGCCTACGGCTTTCTCATTAACTAATTAGGGTTATCACAAGCCTAGTTACTAACAATATGCAATGAGATGTTCCAAGTAGCAAGTCACAGGCCCTGCAGCTATCCAGGTTATCCAGGCGGACGATTTATAGTGACAATCATTAAGGTGAAAATTAGAGAGTACAATGCATTATAATGACAATATAGAGTGACAATCATTATGTGACAATTAGAGTACAATCATTATGTGACAATTAGAGTACAATCATTATAGATGGCTTTAAGGGTGCCCCACATGATAGTGGGCTGGAAATGTCCCTACTCGTCGGCAGGCTACAAGTCCAAAACATTAGCGGCCGGAATAACGGGATCGCCTGTAACTAGGGAACATCTCTCAATACTACTGAATTATTCTAGTTTTTAACCTTGGTCCATTTCAATATGTACCCCTGACCGTGGTACTCAGGGATCCATGCCCTAGACATGATGCAGACAACACTGGTTCATTTATCAATACATTCACAATATTCACCCGCGATGTCCAATCAATATCATTTATAGTTCAATATATCCGTCGCAACGGCATTCAATAATTCCTGTCATTTATCATTATGGGAGTGCACCACGACGGGCCACTAACATGCAATTAACATTTTATATTTATCAATACATTCATTTGGAGTGCACCCCGACGGGTCATTATCAATCATTACACTAACAATTCATGCTTAGGGAGGCAATTAGAATCATTCCTTATTAACAATAATAATAATATAATTGCAAAGACAAGAAAGACAAAAGGTAGTGGGACCCGCAATTAAAGCAAGTATGCAAGCAGAGAAAATTCCATGCGGCCAGCCAATTAAATGTTGTCAATCAAGGCCATGCAAATAATTGCCATGTGGCCACTAATTAAATGTCATCATGCGGCAAACAATTAAATAATGCGGCATGCAATTCGCAGCTAGCAAATCAATGGCATGCAAATCCATACTGAAACCAATGGCCATGCGGCCATGCAAAAGCCAATGGCCATGCGGCCAACAATTATTTACGTAGGCCATGCGACCAAGAAATGCATGTGGCCATGCAACTAATGCATATGCGGCCATGCAAAATAATGTGCATGCGGCTAAATAAATGCAACATTGCTTATAGCCAACCTATACTAATATATGCGGCCCTAAGCAATTAATCACATGCGGCCAACTATTATTGCTTGCATGCAAGCCAAGCTTTAATGCTTGCTTATATGCGGCCAAGCTACTTTCTATATGCGGCCAAGGATTTTAATGCATGCAGCAAACATAGTAATAAGGCCATGCAATTATTTCTATATGCGTGCAAAACTAAGCTAAAGCTAATGCATGCAAAGCTAGCTAAAGCTAATTAATGCCAAGTTAAGCTAAAGCTAATTAATGCAAAGTTACAGCAAGAATGCATGCGGCCATTCTTTTGAACAAATGCATGCTGCTTTTAAAGCAAGTTGTTGCAGCCATGCAACTAAAATGCTTGCATACAAATGCAAGCTAACACTTCATGCATGCAATGCAAGCATAAATTGCTTATGCGGCCAACTCTCCATTTGTACAATAAATGCCATGCGGCCAATGCAATTTAATGCGGCCAAAATAATTATTATGCAACAAAGGCCATGCAAGCTTGCCCTGAGGCCAAGCAAACTTAAGCCATGCGGCCAAGCTGCAAAATAATGGCTTCCCACAGAGAACATATCCATGGAAAATACCATGGCCTCCATGCTCCACCAAACAACAATAGGAACCCAAATCCAGACTCTCGTAGGTCAAATTTGGGTAAAATAGAATTTTCTACAACATGGAACCATCAAATACCAAAAATATGGAAGTTTGTTAGATCAAAACCTATGAAAACCGAAAATACCACAAAGCTAGATGTACAAGAAATTATTTATGGAAATAAAAATGCTAAGTACTAAAGTGGCTTAGAAACACATGAGAAAGACAATGAAACAATAAAATTGGAGTTCCTCCATGAAACAAGATGCACTTGCCTAAGCTCTCTCTCTCTCTCTTTTAGGTGGAGAGTAATGGGGGGAAGAAGAAAGAGTAATGAGTAATAATGGAAGAGAGAGAGTGGGAGTTGGCTTATAAAGGAAGGGAGTGGGTGGTAGGTGGGATTGGTTTACATGTAAACCAAACCAAGCCAAACCAAACCAAACCAAACCAAACCAACTGAACCGAACCAAGCCAATGCAACTGCCATGGTGAACCACAAGCCAATTAAACCAATTAAAAAAAATAACCCATCAATGCTAATTAAATCATGCTAATACAAAATAACCAAAAAATTTAACTAATCATGACTAGCCAAAATACGGGTCAGAAATACGTATACGTATACGAGATACGTATCACGAATTTCGGGCATTATATCTCTACCCACTTTAAAAAATTCCGTCCTCGAAATTTAATCAAGAGGCTAGAGATGTCGGGGCAAGCTACACTATCACAAGCAATCTACAACTACCAATCAATCATATAATCATTCATTCAAGCAATGATTCGAAGCGTAAGGCATAAGGAATATATTACACCTTACGAGTCAAACCAGCCGGGATGACATGATATCATCCTCATGCTCCCACGTTTGACTCTCCCAAAAAGGGATGACCTCAAGCAACACGGACTAAACCAATAGTCTGGCTCTAGAAGGTCTCTCTCTTTGGTCAAACATGGACACGGGCCTCTCCTTACGAAAAGGTTGGTACCAATAACCCATTTTGAATGACCAGGATATGGCTCGGGTCCGGGATGTACCATCGCAATCAGGATACATAAAATGCATCATGTACCCCGTATAATGACGACAGAAAAGCAAGATGATAGGACACATATACCTCTCTGCCGATTCTGGACCTAAGCCTGGGCTAAGGCAAACTGCTGAGGCCTGCTGCTGGAAAGCTTGGGCCTGAGTAGGCAATGGTCTCGGGAATGAGAGCTGCTGCGGTTGGTAAATTGGTGCTGGTGCTGGTCCCCTAACCGAGGGACTAGATACTGTCGATGCTGAATCAACTCTGAATGGGCAGGACTGAGGAATAATATGGCAACTCTAGAGGGGTGAATAGAGTTTAGAGTGATAATTGCAAATTAAAACTTTAAACTCTTTTCACTCACAAACAATAATATCAGAGAATGCGGAAATATAAATGAGTCAGAAAAGCATACGCAGACAAGGCAATTTTAACCTGGTTTCCCTCGTGGAGGACTAGTCCAGGCCTGAGAACTCTAGCTCAGGATGGAATCCACTATTTGTGAAATAGCAGTTACAACCCGTGCCTTTATCAGAAGGGCACGTCAACTTCTTTACAGAGAATCGCTTTTGAGGCGGGGCTCGGAATTTTCCAAGCAACTGACGCTTCTTGCTATCAAACTTCTAGTAGACTTCTACTGAGCACTTTGGAAGATTGGGAAGTTTGATGGCTAAGCTAAATGGAAGTTGAAGGCTTGTAGTAGGCTTATAGAAGAGAGAAGAGAAGAATTGGATGAATGAATGATTTGAAATGGGTGAATTCATGGCCTATTTATACTGGTCGTAGTATACAGAATTCGGCCAGAATTCTGTCTAGGAATTTCAAAAATTCGAACGTTGGACAGCTAGCATCTGCCATGCCCTAAAATCAAGTTCCTGATTTTGGGGACAGAGTTCGGCCCGAACTCTGTGTGGAGGCAGAGTTCGGCCAGAACTCTGTCTCCAAGTGACAGAATGTCCATATGGCCAAGTGGGCTTTGGGAATGTTGGGCTTTTGAATGTTTTGTGGATTTAAGGAAATGTAGGCTATTGGATATATTTGTGGAGCTAATGGATATGGGTTCTATCTTCCTAATGCTCAGCAGTAAGTCCACTTACAATATGCCTAGACTCAATAAAATATAAAATACAGACTCCAGAAAACTGAGAAAAGTCTTGAGTCTTGAACTGTCGTAGTGCGCTGCTGATCATGGAAGCTTGTTGGATGTGTCAAGTTGGGCTGATGCAGATATCACTTATTGTTAATTATTAAAATCAGGTTGACTGAAAACCATCTTGGGTCAACAATCTCCCCCATTTTGATAATTGACAAAATACGTGATATTTGCATTTGTCACAACATTCATACCTGGACACATTTGAAATAGGATGCTCCCCCGTAGGTGAATACGTCGGCTCCCCCGTAGGCGAACACATCGACTCCCCCGTAGAGAGACAATACCTGTCTTTAGAGCATTCCAACACAACATGTACAATATACCAAGCACTTTTAAAAAAATATGTAGCAAATATCGCTACTCCCCCTTTTGACAAATATCAAAAAAATACTAAGGATTATGAAACATATGAAGTAACAAGAGCACAACACAAAACCAGCAGATAAGAGATAATAAAATAAGTCCAACTGCATAAATCAACTACTAAAGAGTGCAAATGTCTAGCATATAAGCCAAAATGAAGTACTGAAACTGAAATAAAGTACTGTCATTAACTACAACTGAAGTACTGAAATAGAACTACATCTAAAAATACTGAAAGTAAACTAATCCTAGTCATCAGCAGCATCAACTCAAATGAAGAACAGTCGCCATCAAGTATGCGAAGGTCCAGGATGCGAAGGTCCAGGTGCACCAGAGGGATCAGAATCAGAATCGCGGATCAGTAAACGCCGCTCCTTGATCCAGATAACGCCTCACCCAGGGGTCATCAATGCGATATCCGTCATGAGACGGGTCACGTCGCATCTGAAAGGAAATCCCGGGGTTGTTGGCCATCGAATACTGGATGTCATGGAGGGTGTTACTGACGGCGCTCATTTGCAGGGTGGCGCGGTAATCGAGCTGCATCCAGCGGTCTGCTGCTCCCAGCGAGCATCCATCTGTGCCCAGTGCTCGTTATCCTAACGAAAATGATCACTCAGAATGGTCTGGATAGTATCGAGAGAGGCAGTAGGTGCAGTCGCCGGTGCGGTAGGAGCCTCAGCAGAGTCAGAGTCATCAGAATCATCCGTCTCAGAATCGACGGGAGGAACAGGTGGAGCAGGTGGCTGTGCGGCGGCACGAAGAGTCTTCCTTGCCTTGGTCAGAAAGGCAGGAGGAGGAAGAAACTGACACTGGCTCAAGTCGATATGAAAGGTCCTAAAGACAAAGGTCAAGTAGATGGGATAGACTAGGGCCTTGGGACTGACTCTCGCACGAATCATCCAGTCCATCATCGTGCGAGGGAAGTTAAATGGACAGTGAAAATGGAGATGGTAGAGAGCAGAAATCTCCAAATAGGTCACTTCATCAGTAGATCCTGCCTTCGATAAGATAGTCGAAAACACATCCTATGAAGTTCATAGAAGTGAAGGTTTAGGTCACTGGCTTTCATCTTCCTGAAAGGAATAGTAGGATGACACATATCCAGTTTAAAACCTTCTAAGGTAGTCTCATCAGGGAAAACAAAGTCCCGAGAATCAATGAGTCGTTCCCAAGTATTGGGCTCGGGAAGCTCTAACATGTCAGCGAGTTCAAATGCATCAAACGAAATATTGACACCGCCGACACGTGAATAAATTCGCGTATCGTCGTGCGTCATGTTGCAATAAAACATCTGAACCGTATTGACAATATAGGTGATTGAGTAGAAACTAGGTCATGAGACACAGATCACGAAACATATTGGTGTAGTCAGAGAAAACTGTAAAATTGATTGGATGACCCGCACAAATTTTACGGTTTTGGAAGTCAGAAAACCATGCATCCGAAGCCTCTTGGAATACGAAAATACGGTGATCATAGGTATCCTCCGTAGCCGGTGGAAGAGGGTTCCACAAAGGATGAAAGTCAGCTAGGGGTGGAGAAGGAGAAGGAGGAGGAGAAGGAGGATGTGTGCTAGATGATGCAACATCACTTCTTCTAGCCCTCTTTCTTCTTCCAAAGGGTTTTGGAGCCATGGATAGAAAATTGACAAAGATAAAGAGAGAGTTATACCTCAAAATAATGCTTGAGAGTGGAGGAGACCAACCCAAGGAACACAAATCTTGAGTTTGGGAGAGAAAGAATTACTAAATATGGAGATCCTAGGGTTAGGGTTTGGAGAATTTTGAAGTGGAAGAGATGAAAAGGTGGCAATGATGAGGTAGAAGAAGGATTCTCCCGAAATATAAACCCTATTCTCAGTTTGATCGGGTTAAATCACAGCCATTGGATCAAAAGAATCAAGTTCGGCTGAACCAGAATGGTTCTGGAACGAAGGGGCAGAGTTCGGCCCGAACTCGGTCTAAAGTTGTGATCCAGCCAAAAATTTTGCAATAAATTTTTGCAAGAAATATGTTCAAAAAGTAAAGTTTTCAAATAAGAAGTTAATCAGAATAAGTAGATTTGCAGAAGGAATAAATGATGAAAAGATTGCGAATCAAGATCAAGTGATAAAAGAATCATGAATTAAGTTTTAATAGACAATATATAAGATAGAAATATTTTGTAATTCAAATTTACTGTTGTCAATCAATATAGTTTTACAACCTTGGGTTAGCTGTAGGGGCCGGATCCCAGCTAGCGGTAGTCCGAAGACACTTGACACCGTGTCACTTAGACTTTTACGTCTTTTTGTCAGAAGGACCCTTTCGGCTTGTACCCAAAATCATAAACCATACGATTTAAACAGATCATTCTTAATACAAAATAAGTCTAGCTTAATACGTTCTTATCTAAAATTTCTAATTCACGACGAAGAAAATTGAAACGCTCTTCGGCTAATGGCTTCGTAAAGAAGTCAGCTAACTGATGATCAGTGTCAACAAAAGACAGTTCTATAGTGCCGTGCTGTTGATGATCACGCAAAAAGTGATGTCTAATCTCTATGTGTTTCGTGCGTGAGTGACAAACAGGATTCTTAGTAAGATTTATAGCACTAGTGTTATCACAGAATATGGGGATATGCATGAAAGATAAACTATAGTCTTCAAGAGTTTGCTTCATCCACAGAATCTGTGCACAACAACGCCCAGCTGCAATATATTCAGCTTCTGTTGTGGATAGTGCAACAGAGTTCTGCTTCTTACTAAACCAAGAGACTAAAGCCTTGCCTAACAAATGACACGTACCACTTGTACTTTTACGGTCGACTTTGCAGCCCGCAAAATCAGCATCCGAGTAACCAATAAGGTCAAAGGATGTAGTTTTGGGATACCACAAGCCTACAGCAATAGTACCTTTAAGGTATCTAAAGATACGCTTAACAGCGGTCATGTGTGATTCCTTAGGGTTAACTTGATATCTAGCACATAGGCAAACGCTAAACATGATATCAGGACGACTAGCAGTAAGGTAAAGCAACTACCAATCATACCTCGATACTTACGTTGATCAACTGGCTTGCCGCTTTCATCGGGTTCCAGCTTGGTTGAAGTAGCCATTGGTGTGCCGATTGGTTTGACGTTGTCAAGGTCAAATTTCTTCAGCATGTCCTTTGTGTACTTTGACTGGCTAATGAAAGTCCCTTGTTGAGTTTGTTTGACTTGCAATCCGAGGAAGTAAGTGAGCTCCCCCATCATACTCATCTCAAACTCAGTCTGCATACACTTAGCAAAATCTCGACAAAGATTCTCATCAGTAGAACCGAAAATAATCATCCACATAAATCTGAACTAACAAAAGTGTCACTAGAAGATTTTATAAATAGTGTGGTGTCAATCTTCCCTTTTGAAAAACCTTTATCTAATAAGAAATTGCTCAGGCGTTCATACCAAGCTCGAGGAGCTTGTTTGAGACCATAAAGCGCTTTCTTCAATTTGAAAACATGGTCGAGAAACTTGTGATTTTCAAAACCAGGAGGTTGCTTAACAAAAACTTCTTCTTTAATAAAACCGTTTAAAAATGCACTTTTAACATCCATTTGAAAAAGCTTGAAATTCTTAAAATTTACAAAGGCACAAAGCATCCGAATAGATTCAAGTCGAGCAACAGGAGCATACGTCTCATCGTAGTCGATACCTTCCTCTTGGTTGTATCCTTGAGCTACGAGACGTGCTTTGTTACGTGTGATGAACCATCTTCATTCACTTTGTTGCGAAAAACCCATTTAGTATCAATGATCGAATGGTTCTTTGGTTTAGGAACAAGTTCCCAAACCTGACTCCTTTCGAATTGATTGAGTTCTTCTTGCATTGCCAAAATCCAAAACTCATCATTAAAAGCCTCTAAAATGTTTTTAGGTTCAATTTGAGAAATGAAAGCAGTACTGGCAATAGAATCTCTAAGGGATGAACGAGTACTTACTCCGCGTGAGACCTCACCTATTACCAACTTTTCTGGATGAGAAGGTTTGAACTCAAATTTCTTCGGTAGTTCTTCCAGAGAGTCGGTAGTAGGGGTGGTGTTCATCGGTGTAGACATTGTTGGTTCATCGTCATCGACTGGTATGGCAGCTGTGCTATTGTTCTCATCAAAAGTGACATTAGTAGACTCTTCAACAATCATGGAGCGTTTGTTGAACACTCTATATCCTTTACTCTTGGCAGCATAACCAAGAAAAATACCATCATCAGCCTTGGCATCAAACTTGCCTAGGTTGTCTTTGGTATTAAGGATAAAGCAGCGACAACCAAACACTCTAAAATAAGAAACATTTGGAGTTCTACCAAACCAAAGCTCATATGGTATTTTCTTCGAGATAGATCGAATCAACACCCTATTCAGAATGTGGCACGCTGTACTGACAGCTTCAGCCCAAAAATATTTCGAAAGTGAAAACTTGTTCAACATGACTCTAGCCATATCGCCAAGAGTTCTATTCTTCTGCTCCACAACACCATTTTGTTGGGGAGTTCTAGCACAAGAAAACTCGTGATTAAAACCATTTTCTTCACAAAACTTTTCGAAATCAGAATTTCGAACTCGCCACCATGATCACTTCGGATTCGAGTAATCATGTAGCCTTTTTCATTTTGAACCTTTTTCGCAAATACTTTGAAAACGGAAACAGTGTCATTTTTGTGTGAGAAAGAAAACCCAAGTAAATCTTAAGAAATCATCTGCTATAAAAAAGTATAGAGTTTTCCACCAAGACTGGCTACTCTACTTGGACCAAACAAGTCCATATGCAAAAGCTGCAGAGGTCTAGAAGTACTTACAGAGTTTATGGACCTAAAAGAAGATTTGGTGGCTTTGTTCATCTCACACTCAGCACATACCGTTTCTTTCTTGAAGGTTATGTCAGGCAGTCCTCTCACTAGCTTCTTGGTTGATAACCTGGATATACTATCCATGTTGGCATGACCAAGACGCTGGTGCCAAAAAAGTCTTTCGTCCTTGTGGGCGAGGAGACATCTCCCTGCACTGTTAGTATTGCTAGAAAGATAAAATATATAGATGTTATCTTCCCTTACCCCTTCAAAAGCAATGTCTCCACTAGTTCTATCATAGATTTGACACTTGGTTCTACCGAAGTTAATGTCATATCCATTGTCAGCAAGATGACTGATGCTGAGTAGGTTATGCTTTAACTCAGTAACTAGGCAGACATTCTTTATTACGGGTGAGGGAGGATAGCCAATAGTACCATTACCTACAATGTAACTTCTTAAGTTGTTGCCGAAGGATACGTATCCTTCCCTCTTCATCGATAGGGATGCGAACAGTTTTGAATCTCCCGTCATATGTCTTGAGCATCCACTATCGAGTATCCACTTGCTTCTAGTAGAGGAAGGAAGGTCCACCTACATCATAAGTAGATGTGACCTTTGGTACCCTATATATTTTGGGTCCTGAAACGTTAGTCTTTGGAACCCATGCATAAATATTATTATCAACTAGTTTTCTAGCTCTACATTGTGGAGATATGTGTCCATGTATTCCACAATATGTGCAAGTAGCATTTCTATTTGTGTTTGGAGCATGATAATAATGTGGTCTATGTGCAACAGTGGGAGGAGAATTATATCTATATGTAGAAGCATGATGATGATAGTTATGAGGTCTAGCATGATAAAAGTTATGATTAGCAGCAGGATAATTATTATATCTACGAATACTATCATGATGAGAGTTATGTCTAGCAGCAGGATGATTATTGTAACTACGTGCACCAGCATGATAGTTATGTGCTCGTGGTTTACGTGCTGCATGTGAGTAAGTATATAAGTAAGCATGATGATGTGCTGCACATGATTGACTACTGTGAGGTGTCTTACTGTGAGTGGGTTGAGCCTGAGGTTCAGCAACCTTTTTGCCCAACTTAGTCTCTAACTTTTTATTGAGTACAGTCAATTCTTTGAACTTGGCAGTTAGGCCATCAATTCTGCCAAGGGAGATCTTATACTTCTTTTTCTCAACAGTGAGCTCTTCATTGAGTGATGTGATCTCAGTTGACTGTTTCTCAATTCGTGTTTCGGCATCGTGCAAGCTTAGTTTAAGCTTTGACACCTCATCAGTGCTATCAGTGGGTGCAGTGTTTCTAACATTATCAAGCAAGTTAGACAATCTAAATATCTCTTCTTCAAGAGTCTTAACTTTATCTTTAGCATGCTTATACTTACCAAGTACCTTTCGGTGATCATGCAATAAATCACTAAAAGCATCACCTAATTGGTCAAAAGTAAAGTCATCAAGGTTTTCTTTGATTACCTCATCGGAAGTTGCCATTAAACAAACATTGGCCGCATCTTGAGGAGCTTCTTCTTCATCCTCAGAGTCACTGGCCTCACTCTCGTGCCAGATACTCGTGTTGGCGTACTTCCTTCCAGACGGTTTCTTGAATGACTTTTCATACTTGCTTCCTTTCTTTGAATTTGGACAGTCTTTCCTGACGTGCCCAGACTTTTTGCACCCGAAGCAAGTTGGCTCTTCCTCGTCTTCTCCTTGTTGATCCTTCTTTTTTCGGTTGAAACGAAGGAACTTCTTGAAATTTCTGACCAGGAGGGCTTGATCATCTCCTTCGGATTCTTCATCTCCTGAATATTCTGGAGTAGCCCTTCGACGTTGAGCTCTTAAGGCAATCTCCTTTGCTTTTGGAGCTGGTTCGTCGAAGTCTTTGAGGTCAAGCTCATGGGTCATAAGCTTTCCCATCAAAGTCTCCATGGCCATCTTGGTAAGATCATTTCCTTCAATGATAGCCGTTACCTTGGGATTCCAGATCTTCGGCAATCCCCTGAGTAGCTTCCTGATCTTCTCATGGTTGGAGTATTCTTTGCCAAGAGATGACAAGGGGTTGATGATGTCGAGGAATCTTGTGAACATTTGCGTAATCGTCTCATTTGGTTTCATCTTGAAAGCTTCATATTCTTGCGTGAGACGGCTTATCTTCGATTCCTTGACTTGGGTGGTGCCTTCATGAGTCACTTCCAGAAGTTTCCATACTTCATGCGAAGTGGTGCATGTTGACACCCTGTTGAATTCTGTCCTGTCTATGGCACAAAAGAGAGCATTAATAGCCCTAGCATCTAGACTCGCTTGTTTCTTTTCCTCGGCAGTATACTTGTCGTGGGGTTTTTCAACAAGAACCCCTTCGACAGTTATTCTGGGAGGCTTATGGTAACCATCAGTTACAACAGTCCACAAGTCGAAGTCTAGAGACTTAAGGTAAAAACTCATTCTCGTTTTCCAATAGGTATAGTTAGTACCATCGAATAGGGGAGGCCTATTGGTGGACTGACCTTCACCGTAGTTGGAAAGCGTAGGCTGGTTGGTTGCCATAGATCAGCTCTAGGAGATAAGTCCTTAACAAGAGAACTTAGCTCTGATACCAATTGAGGAATAATATGGCAACTCTAGAGGGGGTGAATAGAGTTTAGAGTGATAATTGCAAATTAAAACTTTAAACTCTTTTCACTCACAAACAATAATATCAGAGAATGCGGAAATATAAATGAGTCAGAAAAGCATACACAGACAAGGCAATTTTAACCTGGTTTCCCTCGTGGAGGACTAGTCCAGGCCTGAGAACTCTAGCTCAGGATTGAATCCACTATTTGTGAAATAGCAGTTACAACCCGTGCCTTTATCAAAAGGGCACATCAACTTCTTTACAGAGAATCGCTTTTGAGGCGGGGATCGAAATTTTCCAAGCAACTGACGCTTCTTGCTATCAAACTTCTAATAGACTTCTACTGAGCACTTTGGAAGATTGGGAAGTTTGATGGCTAAGCTAAATGGAAGTTGAAGGCTTGTAGTAGGCTTATAGAAGGGAGAAGAGAAGAATTGGATGAATGAATGATTTGAAATGGGTATATTCATGGCCTATTTATACTGGTTGTAGTATACAGAATTCGGCCAGAATTCTGTCTAGGAATTTCAAAAATTCGAACGTTGGACAGCTAGCATCTGCCATGCCCTAAAATCAAGTTCCTGATTTTGGGGACAGAGTTCGGCCCGAACTCTGTGTGGAGGCAGAGTTCGGCCAGAACTCTATCTCCAAGTGACAGAATGTCCATATGGCCAAGTGGGCTTTGGGAATGTTGGGCTTTTGAATGTTTTGTGGATTTAAGGAAATGTAGGCTATTGGATATATTTGTGGAGCTAATGGATATGGGTTCTATCTTCCTAATGCTCAGCAGTAAGTCCACTTAAAATATGCCTAGACTCAATAAAATATAAAATACAGACTCCGAAAAACTGAGAGAAGTCTTGAGTCTTGAACCGTCGTAGTGCGCTGCTGATCATGGAAGCTTGTTGGATGTGTCAAGTTGGACTGATACAGATATCACTTATTGTTAATTATTAAAATCAGGTTGACTGAAAACCATCTTGGGTCAACAAGGACCCCACCCTATAGTCCGGTGCTCCACACAACAAACACAACCCTAGCGCCTTGCGACACTCTGTTACCACGTGTCCAAGCTTTCCACAATAAGAACAGTCCATGGCGGAAGACTGCTCCAGCTTTTGCTTCTGCTGAGGGTACGTCGGGGTTGAGTGCTGGACAGACGTAACTAAAGCTGCCTGCCTCGGAGCTCCAATGGTCAATGCCCTAGCTGCTGGGGCTGGTGCTGAAGATTGGTTCATCTGGCTGTGGGACTGCTTTCGACCTTCGGTCATGTCCACTATTCTCTGGGAGGTGTACTCGTGCCTCATCGCTGCTCGCAATATCGCATCAAAGGTCTGATGCTCGAACTGCTCTACTGCCAATATAATTTCCAAGTAGAGTCCCTGCTGGAACCTCTGCACTCGATCGAACTCGGTCGCCACTAAGGTGAGAGCAAAGCGACCGAGTCTGGAAAACTCGGCCGCATATCCGTCGACCGTCCTTCCCATCTGCTTAAGATTACTAAACTTGGTCTGCAAGTCATATCGAGCCACTGTATCAAAGTACTTGGTCTGGAACTTCTCGCTGAACACCGCCCAGGAGACAGTATTGCCAATCCTACGGCTTGTGCGACCTACCAACTGTGGGCTAGATCCAATAACTGCAGGCGTAACACGGCCACCTTCTCGTCCTCTGGGGTCTTCACAGCTTCAAGAATCACCTCTGTATCCTGTAGCCAAGAATTAGTGACAATCGCATCCTTCTTGCCGTCGAAGAATGAGGGTTCAGGCACTTGAAACTGTTGACTGCACTGTTCCCTCGAGGACCACTTCCATTTATAGCATCTTGTACTACCTGGTGCAGGGCATCTCCCCGACGATCTTGAGACACAAGTAACTCACGGATGAGTCCTACCAAGACTCTATCCTCTGACCCTGCTGGCTGGACTTGCTGAACTGGGGGTGCTGGTTCTCCAGAAGGCACAACTCGGGAGGCTGCTGCAGAGGACTGATCTTGGGCTTCTTGCTGTTGCTGGGCTGCTGGTTGAGCTCCTTCTGGCTGATCAACAGGAACGATGTCATTGAAGCAATGACATCAGGAATATTAAGGAAGAACCAGGATAGATCATGATACAAGCATGTTATCAAGTCAGGAATTCAAGGAGATAAGAAGATACGAGTGGAGATCAAGGGCGTGTACAGATTGAGACATCTATCCGGTAAACCCTCACACATCTTGATTGACAAGACCTGTATGGCCTACCACTTAAACTATGTAACACCCCAGAACTAGAATACTGGAGAGCAAGGGCGTACATAGCCAGCTACGTATAACAAAGTGGAATCCATCCCGCCATACGGTCACGGCTGTCTAGATATGTGAGGGTTTCACTACAAGCCATTAGTCTCTTAAGGTCAAAAATAAACCTATTGTCTCAATCTCAACAAGTAACATCAGTTACAAGATGTCAGACCATCAAATATACATTAGTAAGACGTCCCATATATTACATATTCGGATGATCATAAAGCTAGTCGTACAAAATGTAAGGACTAGCAAGAGTTCAGTCATACATGATCAACCCCGGGGCTTGTCAATCATGTTTACAGCCCGTAGGCAGACAGTAAGTAAAAGTTGCAATTCAGCTAACACGTGCTCGTCAGCTAAACGCCTCAAAAGAATAATTTACAATACAGTGGGATAACAAAAAGAAACCCACTCGATACCCTGGTTACGCCTGGTGGTCACCATCGGGCTGGAAGACAGGTAGATCCTTTGATGCTGCTCCGATATCTGGCCATACAAAACCAGCTGGGTCAGACCCCAGGAAGAGCAAGTGCCACAAAGGAGGCTTCACTTAAGAACTAAAACCAGCATATCAGAATATAAGCAGTTAAATAATTATAAAAGAGTGACAATATAAACTGAGTAGCAAGTAAAATATAACTAGACAATAAACGAAGAGAAGACGAAGGTACTATTCCGAAAGCCAGGTTACAATCCTTAAACCAAATAAGGACCGAGATTGTAACCATTCGCCTGAACAGAACTTAGTCTTTGATCATTTATTGCTAAAGGTGACAATCATTATAGCTGAAGGTAAACAATTTAGAGTGACAATGTGGAGTACAATACGTTAGAATGACAATGAGAGTACAATTATAGTGGCAATCATGCAATCATTCATTTTTGGGATAATTATGCGATCAATCATTTCTAGACAATACTCTCCTGGACTAGACTCCATACAATCAATCGCGGCCAATCATTGCCTACGGCTTTCTACATTAACTAACTAGGGTTATCACAAGTCTATTTACTAACAATATGCAATGAGATGTTCCAAGTAGTCACATGCCATACAGCTATCCAGGTTATTCAGGCGGACGATTTATAGTGACAATCATTAAGGTGAAAATTAGAGAGTACAATGCATTATAGTAACAATATATGACAATCATTATGTGACAATTAGAGTACAATAATTATGTGACAATTAGAGTACAATCATTATAGATAGCTTTAAGGGTGCCCCACATGACAGTGGGCTGGAAATGTGCCCTACTCGTCGGCAGGCTACAAGTCCAAAACATTAGCGGCCAGAATAACGGGATCGCCTGTAACTGGGAGCATCTCTCCATGATTACTGAATTATTGTAGTTTTTAACCTTAGTCCATTTCAATATGTACCCCTGATCGTGGTACTCAGGGATCCATGCCCTAGACATGATGCAGACAACACTGGTTTTTTTTTTATCAATACATTCACAATATTCACCCATGGTGTCCAATCAATATCACTTATCGTTCAATATATCCGTCGCAATGGCATTCAATAATTCATGTCATTTATCAATATGGGAGTGCACCACGACGGGCCACTAACATGCAATTAACATTTTATATTTATCAATACATTCATTTGGAGTGCACCCCGACGGGTCATTATCAATCATTACACTAACAATTCGTGCTTAGGGAAGCAATAGAATCATTCATTATTAATCATAATAATATAATTGCAAAGACAAGAAAGACAAAGGTAGTGGGACCCGCAATTAAAGCAAATATGCAAGCAGAGAAAATTCTATGCGGCCAGCCAATTAAATGTTGTCAATCAAGGCCATGCAAATACTTGCCATACGGCCACTAATTAAATGTCGTTATGCGGCAAACAATTAAATAATGTGCAATTCGCAACTAGCAAATCAATGGCATGCAAAGCCATACTAAAACCAATGGCCATGCGGCCATGCAAAAGCCAATGGCCATACGGCCAACAATTATTTACGTAGGCCATGCGGCCAAGAAATGCATGTGGCCTTGCAACTAATGCATATGCGGCCATGCAAAATAATGTGCATGCGGCTAAATAAATGCAACATTGCTTACAGCTAACCTATACTAATATATGTGGCCCTAAGCAATTAATCACATACGGCCAACTATTATTGCTTGCATGCAAGCCAAGCTTTAATGCTTGCTTATACGACCAAGCTACTTTCTATATACGGCCAAGGATTTTAATGCATGCAGCACCAATTATTTCTATATGCGTGCAAAGCTAAGCTAAAGCTAATGCATGCAAAGCTAGCTAAAGCTAATTAATGCCAAGTTAAGCTAAAGCTAATTAATGCAAAGTTACAAAAATGCATGCGGCCATTCTTTTGAACAAATGCATGCGGCTTTTAAAGCAAGATGCTGCAGCCATGCAACTAAAATGCTTGCATATAAATGCAAACTAACACTTCATGCTTGAATGCAAGCATAAATTGCTTATGCGGCCAACTCTCCATTTCTACAATAAATGCCATGTGGCCAATGCAATTTAATGCGGCCAAAATAATTATTATGCAACAAAGGCCATGCAAGCTTGCCCTGAGGCCAAGCAAACTTAAGCCATGCGGCCAAGCTGCAAAATAATGGCTTCCCACAGAGAACATGTCCATAGAAAATATCATGGCCTCCATGCTCCACCAAACAACAATAGGAACCCAAATCCAGACTCCGTAGGTCAAATTTCGGTAAAATGGAATTTTCTACAACATAGAACCATCAAATACCAAAAATATGGAAGTTTGTAAGATCAAAACCCATGAAAACTGAAAATACTACCAAGCTAGATCTACAAGAAATTATTCATGGAAATGAAAAATGTAAGTACTAAAGTGGGTTAAAACACATGAGGAAGGCAATGGAACAATAAAATTAGAGTTCCTCCATGAAGCAAGATGCACTTGCCTAAGCTCTCTCTCTCTCTCTCTCTCTGGTAGGTAGAGAGTAATGGTGGGAACGAAGAAAGAGTAATGAGTAATAATGGAAGAGAGAGAGAGTGGAAGTTGGCTTATAAAGGAAGGGAGTGGATGGTAGGTGGGATTGGTTTACATGTAAAACCAAACCAAGCCAAACCAAACCAAACCAACCGAACCGAACCAAGCCAATACAATTGCCATGGTGGACCACAAGCCAATTAAACCAATTAAACAAAATAAACCATCAATGCTAATTAAATCATGCTAATACGAAATAACCAAAAATTTAACTAATCATGACTAGCCAAAATACGGGTCAGAAATACGTACACGTATACGAGATACATATCACGAATTTCGGGATTACAAAACTGCCTGTGAAATATTTGTTTATCCATATAATTGTCTATATTTTCAACTGCTTGTTCCTTATGCATGAATTGCGGGAGCTTCTTTTTTTGCAATTATTTTGCTAAGCGACAACGAAAAAAATGATCTAACATCTTATGCAGGATATAAATAAATTTTTTCTCGGAACAACACAATCAATACAATACAATATTTTGATTATTTTCAAATCTCAAGGATCAAGATGTTATATCGATCAAGGTTTGTCAATATCAAAATGGAGAAGATTGTTGGCCCATTAGTCATTGTCAAACCTGATTTTAATAATTGATCAACTTTGTCTCGATATATGGGTTATTTGGACTCTTGGACAACTGCTAAAGATCCGCTACCTATATATTTAAGATCGAAGCTGTATTTGCCACTCGAGTCTGTATTTTTATGCAATGTAATTTTCACATTTCTTGAGTCTAGGAATACATTATACACCGAGTCGTACTGACAAATAGGCTACCCCAAAATTATTTTCAAAATATTTATGTTTTGAAAAACAACCCTTTACAAATGCTCCAAAACTGCTTTTCAAAAATCCCCAAAAATCAATTTGCAAAACCCTGACAAACCTGACAGAACTCGGCCAGATTCGGCTAGAGTTTTGTTAGTAGACGTTTGATTTTTGAACTTGGTCCTCCTGCTGTTACGGATGCAACGACTATTTTTCGAGATTCTCTCATAGAGTTCTACCTGAGTTCTGCCCAATTCTGTCAGAGTTCTGCCTTTGGAAAACCTATAAATAGAGAAAGATTTCTTTTATTTCAATTCACTCAATTCACTTTCTCATCTCTTCTTTCTATGCTTAAATTTTCCAAAGTGTTTTAAAAAGTTTTCATTTTCAAATCCCAAGCCAGTTACAGTCCTCTAGTCGATTTGCCAGTACGGTACGGTCTAGAAGTTTCAGAGAGATATAATCAAAGACTTGATTGAAGAAAGACTTCACAATTGAAGTTGGTCGAGTATTTTGGATCAAAGCTCACGTTTGTAGAAGTTGCAAGGACATCGTATGAAAACTTGCCGTATTTTTCTATAGTGGATTCAACTGAAGCTAGAGTTCTTCCTGGAATAGTCCTCACAAGTAGAAAACCACAATAATCTCGTCTTTGCGTTTGTTTTTGATCTCTACCTTATATTTATTTATGTTAGATTATATTTATGTAGCCCATTGTAATTTAGTCCATTAGCCCAATAGCTTAGACGGTATATATTATAATCTTTCCAATGATTGAAACAAGGCATCATTATTTCCTACATGGTATCAGAGCCTCCCGAAAAACCCTAGCCGCCAAATCCTACATCTCCACCTGAATCCAGCGCCCGACTGCTCCCCCGGCTGTCGAATAACTGACCGCTGGCGTCCGACTGCTCTGCCCGACGTCCGACTGCTCCGCCCGGCCCTATTCGCCTGGCCCCGTCCGTCCATCCTACCCCGTTCGCCCGGCGGCGTCAGGATATGCCCGGCCGACTCCCATCCTATCCGACTTCGACTTCATCCGACGTCCGTACATCTCCGACTACTCCGTCGACTCCGCAATGACTGATGATACTCCATCGAGTTTCTCTACCGCGACCGACGGCTCCGGCGGTGGAGGTACACACAACCCAAATTACCCGAATCCAAAGGATCCGTATTTTTTGAGTTATGCTGATCAACCAGGAAATATTATTACCCCTATCGTTTTCTGTGGCCCAAACTATGCTGAGTGGTCTTGATCGATTCACCTCTCTCTGATTTATAGGCGAAAGATCACCTTTCTCGAAGGTACTGGAATTAAACCTATCGATGATGCTATTAAATTGCTTGATTGGAGGTGTGTGCAAGCATTGTTGGTTCAATGGGTTCTTAATACCATTGATCTGCCCTGAAGAAATCTTTATAGTATTTTGAGGAAGTTTATCCATTATGGAAATTGTTGGAGAAACGATTTGTTCTCAGCAATGACATCGAAAGCAACAAATTAAGGTGGCTTTGGATGAGTGTAAACAAACAGTTTCGATGTCTGTGGAAACCTATTTTGGAAATTTGCAGTCTTTGTGGGACGAACATGCTGCTTATTTCTCGTTGCCTACTTGTACCTGTGGTGAACTTGCTACAAACTACAGGTTATGAGGGATGAAGAACACTTTCAGGACTTCATGTATGGGTTGAATGCTGAGTTGTATGGTCATACCCGATCTAATCTTTTGGCTCAGATCCTCAGCCAAGTTTAGATCGGCATATCAGGCAGTTCGTGAGGAGGAGGATGCGAAAATCCTAGGTTTAATCGCTACTGAGGAGTGTTGGCGCTGGCTATCAAGACTCTATCGACTTTCTACTACTTCTAATGGTAAAACTTTGATTCTCGGGATAAATCAGGTATGATCTGTACTTGTTGTAAGAAACCAGGTCATGATCTTGTAACTTGCTTCAAAAAATGGCGAGTGGTAGAAGACTCGTCCAAGGCGTGAGGGAGGACGTGGTGCTGGTGGTGGCAGAGGGCCTTCAATACAGCAGAGGCGTGAGGAGGACGTGGTGCTGGTGCAGTTCACCATGTAGTTGCTGCTGGTCTTGCAGCCGGAGTTCGGATTGGATACATGGAGGGTATGGTTCACCACTCTCAGGTGAACAATGGCAGAAACTGATGAGCTTGCTGGAAACGATACTCCTTCCAACTCTGGTCCTTCCAACTTTGATCGTCTGATGGGTAAGAATTCCTCCGTCTCTTGGATTTTCGATACTGGTGCTACTCTCCACGCGATAGGTTCTCGTGACTGTTTAGTTGATTGCTTTGAGGGTCCTGTATGTCCTGTGATTTTACCTGATGGAGCACTATTGAGGCTATTCTGAGAGGCAGTATTTTTGACTGATTCGTTGGTGCTGACGGATGTACTTTATGTTCGACATTGACTTGCAACTTGATTTTAGTCTCTTAATTGATTAGTGCCAGAAATTGTGATATGTTATTTACTCCTGATTTGTGTTTTGTTCAGGACCGAAGTACGAGGACGGCGATTGGAGCAGGTGAACGAAGGGGTAGACTTTACTTCTTGGGGGAGGTTCCAGCTTCTTTGGCTTCGATGGTCTGGCTTGCAGGGAGAGCGATTCAGAGGTTTGGCATAGTAGACTGGGGATCCTTCAGATAAAGTAATACAGACTTTACCTTTTTTCTCTGGTAGTAGTGTGTTTTTCATAGGGCTTGTGATATTTCATCAAGCTAAACAGACACGTGATGTTTTTCATGATAGTAGTAGCCATGCTTTGAGATGTTTTGAACTTATACATTATGATCTGTGGGGACCAGATCGTGTTCTGTCATCTAGTGGGGCACGATATTTTTTGACATTAGTAGATGATTTTTTCAGAGCTGTTTGGATTATTTTATTGAAGGATAAGAGTGCTGTTTATTTTGTGTTTCTTAAATTTATTGCTATGGTGAAGCGTCAGTTTGGGGCTGATATTCGTCGTGTGCATAGTGACAATGGCACTGAATTTAATTTACGAGATATTTTTCATCTCAAGGTATATTATTCCATACATCCTTTAGGGACACCACAACAGAATGAAGGGTGGAAAGAAAGCATCGACATATATAAATGTCGCCCGGCATTGAGATTTCAGGGTTCTCTTTCTATGGATTTTTGGGGGAATGTTTCTAGGTGCCTGTTATTGATAAATAGAACATCTTCTAGCGTCTTACATTTTAAGTCCCCTTATGAAGTTTTATATGGTTCTCCTCCTTCGTATAACCATCTTTGTATTTTTGGTTGTCTATGATATGTTTGATTTGAGATCCAGACATGATAAGTTTGCCAGTAGGAGTAGAAAATGTATCTTTGTCGTATATTGTAACCACCACTTTTCTAAAATAGGATAATTTTGAACTTTTGTAAAAAAATTTCATTTAATATTATAATAATGATTTATGATAATTTTTTAACTATTTAAATTACTGCTTTTGTGATTCTGATGTTTTTGCTAGTGTAACCTTAGAGCTACATA
>JANAVB010004775.1:27500-64003 GCA_029216955.1 Iris pallida
GGGGATGATGTTGGGATAAAATCTCGAGGTAATGACCTATAACTAAGGTATGAGTTTTATATATTATGATATAGCTAAAATTAAGATGTCTTGGTTGGTAATGTTTAGAAATAGTATGTTTGGACTAGTTTTGACCACGGTTGACCATGGTTGATTGTTTTGACCAAAAGTCAAACCAAAGTCAACATTTGGCCTAGAATTGTCCAAAACTTGATTAGAGTTGACCAGTTGACCAAAAGTCAACTGTTAGTCAACATTAGTCTAGTTTGACTTAGAGTTGACCTAGAGTTGACCTAGAGTTGACCAGTTGACCGACCAAAAGTCAATTGTTGGTCAACAGTAGCCTAGATTGACCTAGAGTTGACCCAGAGTTGACTAGTTGACCAAAAGTCAACTATTAGTCAACATTAGCCTAGTTTGACCTAGAGTTGACCAGTTGACCAAAAGTCAATTGTAGGTCAACCCTTGACCTAGTTTGACCTAGTTTGACTTGATTTGACTTCCAGTAACCTAGTTTGACCTAGCGTGACCTAGTTTGACTTAGTATGACTCAGTGTGACCTAGTTTTGACCTAGATTGCATATCATACATTAGAAAATATGCCTAACTCTGTTAAACCCTAATTAACTTAGCAATATCACATCTTTAGTTGTCTGAGACCACTCTGAGCATCGACACTATCCTACAGCTCAGGACAGCATACGAGTACATTTTCTGATAGTAGTTACTTGTCTTGATATCTTCTGTATCAGTTCAGTTATAGTGATTACTTGATTCTCGACACGATGATGCACGGACTAGTATTGTCGGATTCCTGTCATGAGATGTCATTCCTGGATTTTCTTGGGATACTGAAACTTGCTTGGTCTTGTTTCTCGTACTTGTATTGACATTGATTTCCGAAGAAGACTTGCTCTCCTCTTAGGAAATCCCGTATCATGACGTGCTATGTCCGAATCCGTATACTATTCGGAGATAGGGAGTATTATAGGTTATGTGATCATTACCCACCATGAGTTCTACTTGTTCCATAGCTCCACCCTCACTGCACATAGGGTGTAGCCTGACCATTTCTTGATTGTTCATAGCTTTCCATTTTGGCCGAACCAAGTACCAGACTTGCAGCTGGTCATCCATTTTGGCCGGGCCAGGTACCGGACTTGCAGCTGGTCATATGGAATATCCTTGTCCATAGCTTTCCATTTTGGCCGGGCCAAGTGTCGGACTTGCAGCTGGTCATCCCTTTTGGCCGGGCCAGGTACCGGACTTACAGCTGGTCAGTTCTACTATAATATTCGAGGCACATTTTACATTTATTATACATCAGATATCCTGTTCAATTCTACTTTTCTTGCATGATATACCCTGACATGATTTTCTGCTTTACATATCCTATTATATTTCTATCTTGATATGTTCATCTTGTACTCTATTATGATTGACTGCTAAAGCATTTGTTCATACTATGGAACTGTTGCCAGCATTGTACTCGTTTATTTTCCTGACAAGGTACCGTTGATATATATACAAAAGATATTGATACCGAATGCTCTACTCATTATGAGTATGGCCAGGATGGAGACTGTGACCAGCTGTTACCCCTGGAGCCCGTAAACGATATTACTCCTATCTAGATCTTTTAGTTAGGTTTGTCTGGACTCCGATCCAGCTTGTTTTGAGACTTATACTATATTTGTTATTTTGGGACCTTGTATTATGTCCTCGACTCTCTACCGTGTTGTGACTTGCTCTATTTCTGTATTTCTATTTCCACTATATCTATATGATATTCGTGCCTATCTTTTCTAGATGTCTTGTGATTGAGTCAAGATTATATACCTCTGTACGGAGATGACAGGTACATATATTGTGTCTAGATGCTATACTTTCTAGTAGACCTATACAACGTTCTACCGTCGATTCTATGACGTAGGCTGGACGTACCCACGTTCTCGTGCCCCTAATCAGGGTGCGGGTCGTGACAGGTATCCCCTTGATAAGAAATGATTGAAGATGTATGATTTAGAGACTGGAGAATTTTTTGTGTCCCGAGATGTTACCTTTTATAAAAAAGAGTTCCTTGGGTGTGGTTCTACCAGTGAACCGATTTCTACGACACGACATACATGTATTGAGGTACCTGGAGAGGATATAGAGGTTTTTGGGACAGTACCAATTGTGGCTGCCGGAGCCAAAGTGGTTGATGGCGGATTGGCCTCGGGTGGCGAGGATGCCGAGGTTGGTACAGAAGTATTGACAAGAGAGGTTACTGGGGCTGAGGCAGGTACTACTAAGGATACATGGGACACAGTATTGCCAGAGGAGGTACCCGACAAGGTTGTATTGGGAAGAGGAATGAGGAAAAAATCACAGTCAGTACGATTGTAGGATTTTGTGACGAATGATGTTCGAAGTAAAAGTCCCCCCTTCACCTCAGTTCATCTGTTCCTATCACTTCCTCAGGTACTCCGTATCCTCTAACATAATTTCTAAGTTATGACATATTTATTGCTGGACACATAAATTTTCTTGCAACTATCACTGCAGGTGTTGAGCCTACTTCATATCGCCAGGCCTCAAGGAATTCAGGTTGGCGTGAGGCTATGTAAAATGAAATACAAGCTCTGAAAGATAATGAGACATGAAGTCTTGTTGACTTGCCTCCTGGGAAGAAAGCATTGGGCAGCAGATGGGTGTACAAAATAAAATACAACTCAGACGGCAGTGCTGAGCGCTTGAAGGCCAGGCTGGTTGTGTTCGATAATCATCAAGTTGAGGGGATTGACTATTCAGAGACCTTTGCCCCGGTAGCTAAGATGCCTACAGTTTGGGCATTCTTGGTGTTGCTGCTGTGTGAGGCTGGATTTTGCACCAGATGGATGTGCACAATGCCTTTCTTCATGGAGATTTGACAGAGAAGGTGCAGGTTTTTCGCATAGTGAACCCAACAAAGTGTGTCGCCTGCATAAGTCTCTCTATGGACTAAATCATGCACCACGTTGTTGGTTTGCTAAGCTAGCTGCTTCTCTGATCTCTTATGGATTTACTCAGTCTCATTCAGATTATTCTCTTTTCTTTTTTTGAAAGGGAAGGTAGAGTTGCATGTTTTGATCTATGTGGATGATATGATTGTGTCTGATAATGACTCAGGTGCTTTAGATAGTTTCAAAAAGTACCTCAGTTCTTGTTATCACATGAAGGACCTCGGTGTTTTGAAGTATTTCCTTGGCATAGAAGTGGCTCGGAGTGCATGTAAAGGCCCGCTCCGCCCTAGCGGAACGTCGATATAAACGGCACAAGTGCAAGTAAGCGAATCCCGCCTTGCTCGACGATAACTCGCCTAAGGCATAAGTCCGATTCAAAAGAATTCTGATTCTAGTTGGTTTCGTGTGCAGGCTATGCATTCTAAACTGGACGGTAAGAGGTCAGCATTTTACCTTATCAGATAAAGTGTCTGCAAAACCAAGTCAACGCCCCGCAACGGACTACGACTTGGGCACGCTAGGCCAAATTGGTCGAGTAGTGCAACGGAGATTGAACGGCTAAGTCAGAAAAGTTGGCCGTGCATTGAAGTTATGAAATCGGGCCGCATCAGCTCCATACGGCGAAACGTATCGTTCAGGTGGGGTAGCTTCGGTAAACTTGCCTCATCTTAGCCTTCACTTAATAACTCGCATGTTTTCAACTTGCACAAGTAGGCTTGATAATAAAAGCGACGAATCCACATAGCTAAGGAAATAATTCCAAATTGGGTCAATCGAGTTAGAACATGGAAAAGGTCCCACGGTTGGCTTAGAATCTTGCACGATTTTCTTTTAATAGGACACTCGGTCCTTCATTCCGTGGCTTGGGAGAAGGAAGTTGGCCTGTGTGCCACAAGACTACGAACTTGCCATAGTCGTAGGCGTCGCACGATAGAAAAGTTGATAAAGTGTGCACGGTCTCACTGTCCAAAGCTTGATGGCATAATTGACCCTAAGTTTCATTGCACGTTTCCATAGTGCAAGGCTTGGCGTAGCCTATGCTCGTCCCATGAGTTAAGTCGTATTATACGGGTCAAAACAGAATCTAAGTACTCAAGACACGGTTGTTCAAGTCGAACACGTGCATGACCCCACTGTATCGAGACCCGTCGTCTACAGTGTTGCTCAGGTTATGGGATACTTCAATGAATCAACTTGAATTTGCACTACCAGAATCTGTCAGATTAGCGACGTTTGTAAACGTCGCTAATGCCGACCAAAACATCGCTAATTTAAGTTAGCGACGTTTCTAGCATGAAGAAAAAAAAGCATGTCGCTAATCGGTAAAACGTCGCAAAACGTCACTATGGCGACGTTAATTAGCGACGTTATTAGCGTCGCTAAGTAGCAACGTTATTGCGACGTTCTTTTGTAGTCGCCGTTTAGCAATATTTTAGCGACGTTTTGGCGACAATGTGGTGACGTCAGATTCTTTGCCACGTCAGCAATTTAGCGACGTTATTAGTGACGTTTATAAACGTCACTACATAATAGCGACGCTAATTAACGTTGCTAAGTATGTCGCTAAATTAAAAAAAATATAGAATCCAGAATGCAAATGGAGCTGGAGCTGGAGCCAAATGTCACGGACTTAGTATTTTTGCTAGCACTTCGTCCCGTACGGCGCACTGTCTTTTCCCTCAAAGACTCGTGCAAGCCTTCCCGACCCGACCTAGCTAAATTGCTAAGGAAAATAAGAAGAGTGGAGCAAAGATAGACTCGTAAGGATTTCTTTATTGCTTGGAGAATGCTTACAAGTTTTGGGTGGTGAGGAACAAATGAGGCCTCCCCCCTTTTATAATGGCTCAATGAGCAATACAAGGAAACTTCTAGAGGGAATATTCCAGAGTATTATTCTTCCTACCATAACTGGAATGGCATATTCCAGAATTATTCTAAGCAGCATAAATGTAAACTTCACGGGCCATCTAGACTGGTCTTGGGCCTTCCAGAATGTTCTTGGGCTTCTTGGGCCTTCCAGAGAAGTCTACCATCTTTCGGAGAGTTCCGCCAACTTCTAGAAGGTTCTTGAAGCTTTCCGCATAACCTTTGGTCCGTGGCAAGGTTATGCAAATGGGCCTCGGGCGGGGCGTAATACTTGGGCCGTTACATTCTCCCCCACCTAAGGCGTTGACGCCCTCGTCAACCATGCTCGCTGAGAAATGCCCGGATCTCGGCTTCGAACTGATGCAGCATATCGCACATTTCCAGCTAGACTCGCCATAAGGCATTCCCTTCCATTGGATGAGGTACTCCACATACGGGGACACGCCTCGCCGATGAATGGTCCTCTTGTCCAGCACGGCTTCCACCTCTTTGTCGAAGGAAGTCGTCATGGTCACCGTCGGTCGTTTCGAAACTCCTCGCTGGGGGTCTTCCAAGTCTTCATGGTACGGCTTCAAGCAACTGGCATGGAAGACTAGATGAATCTTTAGCTTGGCAGGGAGTTCAAGCTTGTAGGCCACCTTGCCTACCTTTTGAGCATGGGGAAGGGGCCTTCATACTTCCGGATCAGTCCTTTGTGCACCTTCCGGAACACCTTGAACTGCTGCAGTTGTAGCTTAACCCGCATCATGTCCCCCTCCTTGTACTCAACTGGCCGTCGCCTCGCGTCGGCCCACTTCTTCATCTTCCTCGCGGCCTTCTCCAGAAATGCTTTGGCAATGTCCGCCTTTGCCTTGAAGTCTGAAGTGAACAGGTTGGCCGCGGGGCTTCTACTCGAGGACCCCGTACTCAGCGTGTACGGGGCAAGCGGTTGGCGACCCATCACCAACTCGAATGGGCTACTGTGCGACGACTCGCTCCATTGCAGATTGTAGCAAAACTGAGCGACGTCGAGATGATGCACCCAATCCCTCTGGTTGGCACTAACAAAGTGCCGCAAGTACTCCTCGAGTAATGAATTGACCCGCTCCGTCTGTCCGTCCGTCTGCGGGTGGAAGCTGGTCGAGAAGTGCAAGTCCGTCCCGAGGATTTTGAACACTTCCGTCCAGAACTTTCCTGTGAAGCGGGGATCTCGGTCGCTGACAATGTTGACCGGGATGCCCCAAAACTTCACCACGTGGCTGATGAACAGTCGTACGGCCTCCTCTGCTGTGCAGTCCGTTGAAGCAGCAATGAAGGTCGCATACTTTGAGAAGCGGTCCACCACCACGAGGATGGACCCAAGCGCCCCCACTTTCGGCAGGGCGGAGATGAAGTCCATCGATATGCTCTCCCATGGGCGACTCAGCACAGGGAGAGGCTCCAGCAGGCCCTCGAGCTTCTGATGATCCACCTTGTCTTGTTGGCACACAAGACAAGTGCGCACATAGTCCTCCACATCCTCGCGCATGTGAGGCCAGTAGTAGTGGCCTCCAACAGCACCAAGGTCCGCTTTTGCCTCGGGTGTCCAGCCCACTTCGTGTCATGGCACTCCTTGAGCAGCTGTCTCCACAAGCCACTCCACTTAGGCACGACCACCCTGTCGCCCTTAGTGTAGAGAAGTCCGTCTTTCTGTAAACCCCCATAATTTAAAAGTTATTTTTATAAACTAATTATATTTATTATACATTTTATATTTAACTTGTGAATTTAATTACTACTAGTTTAATTGTATAATTATTGTATGTGTGTATATATTATATTAGGTGTGTGTGTTTGTAATTACTATTAAATATAGACTACTATATAAATTAGAATTTTAGATAATTTTTAATTATTTTAATTTTTTGCTAGCTAGATTGCTTATAGATGGGTATGTAAGTAGATATATAAATATAAACATGATATTATATACATCTATATAAGTTAAGGTAAAAAAAGAGGAGTTCGTACTGTAGCAATGCTACAGTACGTAAATGAGCCCGAGCGGATTCTTCTCGACTGAGAAGAATAGCATCGAAAGTGCAAGATTTGATTTCAATCAAATCTACATCATTTTAATCCAAATAAAATCCTGAGGACTAAGGAGATTCTCTACAGGATAAACTCGGATCCAAATCCAAATTGAAGTTAAATCCTATCCAAATTAAGAATTTAAAGATGGGTATAAAGGAAACCCAAGATTTGGGATTTCTTGGAAAAAAAAATTTTATCGATCCTCCAAACCCCCGCATCCAGTGCCACCCGGAGACTTCCCCTACCCCCTGCGCATCGGGACAACTGCCTGACGTCGCCGCCAGCCGCCGGAGACGACCAAAATCGCGCACAGCAGCAGCCGCGATAGGGAACCCGCCAGCGACAGCAGCCCCCCCCCTTCTTCAAGGTACGAGTTCCCCTTCATTTCTTAATCGTTTGATGATCCGTAAAAGGGTATAGAGAGCCTACGTGAACCCCTTCAAATCCCTTTAATTAGATTCTTGTAAAACCCCAGGGTTTGCTCAGGAGATCAAGCCAAAGTTCCCGAGAAACTGTCGAAAAACAGAACATAGAGGCCGTCCCAAACCTCAACTTGGAAGCCTATTTACGAACTGAATATTACAATTTTGATAAACAAATTAAACACAGTAATTAACAACATGAACGAGATTACAATGCAACTTGTAGATATGCTTTTCGATTTCTGTGCATGTTTTAATCTGGTGATAAACTTTGACGAAAAACTGGTTTCGAAAACTGAAAACTTTAGAAAAACAGATCGATACGGCACGCGCCCCGACAAACCGGGCAACATGGTCACGCACTATACGCATAGAAAGGCGCGTATAGCTATTTTAGACGTATGGGAACTGACGGAACTCAGTTTCGTCGCGTGTGCGCGACGAAATCAGTGCGTATCCGTCGAAACACCCCCGTATCGACGTTTTACAAACTTGACCCTAAATTCGTGTACAGTCGTCGGATCGAGACAAAACTTGTACCAGCAGGTCCAGATCGAAATTTTGGTCATGTATGCCAAGTTTGGTTCGATTCTGAGAAGGTCGACCGGGACGCCTTTTTGGCGGGCCCCGCGGCCCACTCAAACGGGCGATTTGTACACGGCTCATCGGAATCCAAAATTGGACATACCGTTGGGTTCGTCTCTTCAAACCGAGTCTGTAGACATATAGTTTGACGACTTTAGAGACCATAGACTTTGGCACGCATTTTGGTGCAAGGTGGGTCCAATGGCGGACATCGTTTTGACCCAAAATACGATTTTGACCCTATTCCGGAATTTGACTTTCGGACAGACGTTTCCTAGGAATATCTTCTTCACTGAGACCATTTTTGATGTTTGTTGCAGCATTTGGAGTCATCTGTGACTTATGAGTTTTTGTGCTGACACTTACTACTCTCGGATTGCCTTCCTCGTACCACAGGCAAGTATACCTTGCCATCAATTTCTGATTGTGTTCATTTTTTTAGCATACTTATTTACTGTATATTTATTTATTTATTTATTTTTTTGTTATTATAATGTGCGTCCAAGTCACACTTGGGTGCAAGCGACTAGATTTAGTCGTTCTATGTATTTGTTTTATCTGCATGTCGACCTTGTGTTAGTTGACCACCCTTGAGTATGCGGGATATTCTCATATTCCCTATGGCCTTGACACTTGTGTATCACGTGATGAGTGAGTTCATATAGGACAGGGACCTGCGTACTCGACTGGCCATCGATACGTAAGGGTCGTGCGACAATTAGGAGGTAACTGCTATAAGAGAGTCGAGTTAGAAGCCATAGCAGTTGCCAACTGGACAGGCTGTGGATACATCTTGGACATGAGCATTGGGGGGAGGGGACAGCTATTAGTGTAGGGGCTATATTTATATTTTTACACACATGGATGGGCTGCTAGTGTCTCTTATGAGCGCTACCTTCTGCCCCTAGCTGCTGTGTCTCGGATGAGCGCTACCTACTGCCATTCTTATTACTCTATTGATCCTACAGCCCCTGCGTAGAACGTTGTCCTCAAAGCGCATCTCACATAGACGGTTAGGAATCCCTGTAGAGTCATAGTTGCATATTACATATTCAGTTATTTCGGCATGTTTTTCTGTATCTTGTTACGTCCCTCTGAGGACCTGGTGATCTCTCCAGGATTAGACGAGCAGGATTTCCTCGAGGAGTACGATGCAGCATTGGAGCCTACATACATCGGTGATGAGGCATCTCCCGCTTATGCTTAGTTTTTATTCTTATTTATCTGAGACTTTGTAGTGGACATCTTTACATTCCTTTCTTGCTGTTTTGGACTCCATTTAGTTGACTATTTTTATAGCTGTTGGCAGTAGGTACGTCCACCCGGCTATATTTTGACATTATTATTTATCCTATTTAGTGAGCTTTTATATTCTCTGTGTTGAGCTGTGGATGAGATTTAGATATTATTTTATGGCTTATCATGTTACCTTATTACAGCTTATGTATGAATACGGAGATACCATATATTGGTTTTTTCTTCGTATAAGTACAGCTGACATGTTGACGTACTCAGTCCTAAGTACATTGGGATTGGGGCGTTACATATTTTTGTGGTGGCCCATGCAGGTCCGGTAATTTGTTGGGTTACATGACTGTGCCCAACAAGCCTGCAACTAGGAATAGGATATAGAATCTCATCCACTTACTACTACCTCCCTTGATCTCTACTCCATTATTTCATACAAACTCCTTGATTTCCTCCAGCGTAATTTTGTTCTAACCAACTCTAAATTTTCGTGCCAATATAGGATGAATCTTCGTAGGTCTCACTACTCCCTTCGCCATTACCGACGGGAACACCACTGCTCAAGAAGGACCAGTGAATCCGCAGCAGCCAACTATGTCCCCGACCACTCCTGCACCAACCGGGCCATCCCTCCAGCCAGTGATGACCCCATCTACGACCCAGCAGACGGGTACCGAGAATCCTACACCTCAGAAGGAGTACCTACCACCTCCACCTCCCTATCCACCACAGCAGCCTCCACCGTATCTATCACCCTATTCCCCTCAGCATCCTCCGCAGTATCCTCCTCACTATCCTCCCCTATACCCATCACAGTATCCCCTACCATATCCCCCATTTCCCACCTCAACAGCCATTGCACTACGAGGCCTCGACGCTACCATTCTTACAGGTGTTAATACAAACTCAGCAGCAACAAAATGAGCTTCTAAGGCAGATGGTGTTAGCATCCCTAAAAATGTCTCCTCCTACACCACCAGCCCCCTTACCAGCTAGAATACCTGGAGGTCGATCGATAAGGCGTTCCCCAGCATGACAACAACATAAGAGAGCAAGACCATGTCAGGCACATAAAAATGCCACATACTATTACTGTGGCAAGACCGGTCATATTCAGAGGAATTGTATACGACGAATGGGGTATGCTTATCATGTGGGTCTAACCAGCATCTGGTCAAAGAGTGCCCACAACTAAGGACTACTATAATAAAACAGACGTCAAGGCCAACAGTATCGGAAGCCGGGGCACCACGCCCACCCATAACTATTGCATATCCAAGGGGCCAGCCGCTACCATCACAGTCTGCACAGTACGAGAAGGCCATGCAGCAAAGGGGCAACCAACACTTGGGGCCAGCCTTCAGTACGATCACCACCAGGCCGCCAACCCGAGGATCTATAGATGCATGTATGGTTTAGTTGCGTCATTTCCTACCATTTACCATTACATTATATGACACTGGAGCATTAGTACACTAGTCAGCCATAAGCTTCGTCATGCATTTTCTATCTTGAATTACTTATCCCTTCTTAAAGCAAAAGATCCATTGTTATTACCTTTAAGTGGTCAATAGTGGTAAATAATCCGAACATATGACAACCTCGGAACTGGTATACTAACGCACCACAAGAGCCTTGATTTATGGCCTAAAACTGCAGGATAGAAAATGATCCAACAATCCCAAGGATCAATAATAAATTCTATCCATAAGCGTTATTCTCATCTTAAGTTGGCCGTTTCGGTTACGCTACCGTACCGGATGGCCCGTATACAGAATTAGAATCTAGGTATCTTATCTACTTACTAGACCTCCATCCTTGATTCTATTTTTGAATCGCCGTTGATTATCATAATTTGCATCTTGCCCGATTCCTTTTCTACCACAAATGTTATCTGTCTCCTCGTGTTGATAGACAGGTTAAGAAGATGACTCATACTAGGTACATGTTATGCGTTGCATAAACACACTATTAGTTGAACCCTTATAAGATGAATAGGACGCCCCTAACCCATCATCCACCTTGTCCTTACAACCCTTAAAGAGAAACTCAGAAGATTACCTAGACAATTAAGCTTAAGGGTCCACACCCCATTAGATTAAATCAATGCCTTAAATAAGAAACCAGTAGAGGCACGATCATGAGTCGAGTCTTAGAGTTGATGAACTTGAACTACTTGTGCCTCTTCCCACCATATATCTCGCGTACCTATACTTTGGACTATCGTAGCCTAGTTTTTGCAAGCTTATGCTTATCGAGCTTGTTCACGACATGTGTTCATTGTGGATGCCCACTAACATATTGTCTAATTAGAACCCGTGTATTATGGTCTGATCAACCTTAGTACACTCGGTTCACCCTTCATTGATTTCCCCATACAAATTGAGATATAGATATTACTAGGAACTCACCCTCAACTGCCTTGACAACTCTCTCTAAATTATTCAATCGCTTTTGGAACCGCTTATTTGCATTGATTTTCAATTTCTTGAACTCTTTATCGTTTTCCCGCCTACTAATTTCGGGACAAACAGATGCTCGTATTGAGGAAAGATAGACCCGGAATGTCCTCCTCAATTCGCCATACCATCTATAGCCATGAAAGCTATAATTATAAAACCATCTAATTCTGTTTGAAATCGAAGTACAGTCTTCAAAACTTGACTCATATCTATCACATCTCGTATTCTATTACATCGTGCAACATTCTTCCGTAATCAAAATTTGAGGTATGATACACTTACTTGAATTTTTCTAACTTCATTAAACCATAAAACGGTATCTTTGTTAACTTCTAGAAATGAATTACTGTCGAATATAGATTGCAGAGCCCCAGTAGAATATATAATGTACTAGGGTTGCCAATTGATTAGAATAAGTGGTTTCTGTTAGAATGATAATTAGTGCCTCATGAACTCCCACTTTCTATCTAGATCATTTTGGTCCCCCGACATGACATGAGATTCGGAGCACGAGACCAGCTTTTACCTTCCAACAAATTCCATATGCAAGACCTAGACGAGTCCAACTTTATGTAGACATATCATGTCCCACTAAAACTTGTCTCCTTGTACTCTACTTTCATGTTACGATTTTCGATACGATTTTCGAGTAAAAATGACTAGTTATAAACCTTACCATAATACCAACGAACCGTTCGGCTTCAATTTGAGAACCAAACTCAACTCAAAACTTTCGATCCAATATATGGTGATCTACTCGAAGCCCTATGCACTTTCCCTAGTATGCAATTCAATTCAGCCCCTTGTGCCTACTTATACACAAAAGTCATGGAAAGCACCTTCTCAAACTCACGGTACCTACCTAATCAATCCGACTCGGAACAAGCTAACTTCAATAAGTTGGGTAGAGCCTTGAACCAAAAACACCTTTTCTTATAAGATACGGAGCCAATATACGTTTATAATCTACCGTCGCATCTGTTCGAAAACCAAGGTACAAATTTCCGTAGTTAGCCTTTAATTTCGCATTGCATTCAACACCCCCTCTCCCCCCACCTTGGTTTAATTTCGAGGACGAAATTTTCTTCAAGTTGGGTAGGATGTAAACCCCCATTGTAAAACCCCTAAATTTTTGAAATATTTTTTTTTTTGGATTAAATAGGATTTTATGGAATTTATTAATATATTTTTTGGTTAAATAGTTATTATTATAGATGACCATAGCCATTGTTGAGTTTTGGAGCACAAGACGACTAGGAAATGTGGCACGAAAGATGTAGCAGTGTGCCTTGACTAGTGTATTAGCCATGTCAAGAGAAGCCTAACCATAGTGATATCCGAACTAGGAAAACCAGGCCAAGTTGCGACTTGACCTTATTAAATAATTTAAATTAGTTTTGTTATGATTATGACTTATTAGAATACCCAGTTGGCTCGGACTGAACCCAAACCGAGTCCAAGCCCATGTGGTGATGCAGTGTGACGAAAGACGTCCATGTAGGCATGTTTCATGTTTGTACAAATATTCTTAACTAGTTTGGGACTTGGATGTGTATCTTCTAAATATTATACTATTGTACAAAAATTGGTATATATTATTAGATAGCATTTTTACAACGTTGGTATAATTTTCTGGACCCAAATAAAAGAGTGTAGTATATGTTCACCAAAACCCCTCTTGGTTTATATTTTGTTGTTATTATTATTATGATTATTATTTCTATTTTCGTTGTTGTAGTTATTAAAGATTATCATTTATTGTTATCTTGAATTTACAATATATAGATTATTCTACAATATAAAATAGCAAGTATTTGGATTTTATTAATATTTTGTAGTTATTATGTATAAAGTATTGGTACTTGACTTGGTGAGTTAGTGGCCACTTATAAATGGAGTTAAATATAGATTATATATATTTTCTCGTTATGAAAATATTATCTTATTCTATAGATATGGTAGATAATTCCTTTAAAATATTTGGCGAATATACATTTCGATAATATTGGTTATATATTTTATTAAAATTTATTCCTTATAGAACTTTGACTTTATATTTAGATAATACCATATAATTAGATTAAATAATTTATAATTAAAATTTGTTAATGGTAGAATTACGGATATATATATATATATATATATATATATATATATATATATATATATATATACTTCGATTGAAATCTTATGCTTGGGTCTCCAACCCAATATATGAACATATATGTATATTGCACAATTGTTATATTGTTTATTTAATATAAAATTTTTAATGTGTTATCAAATGTGTGTATTAATATCTATATCAAATATGTGATATATAAATATTAGAAATAGAAAGTAAGATAAAAAGGAAAAGAAAAAGAAATAAAAAAAGAAGAAGCCAGGCCCGACCCAGCTAGTCCCAGGCGCCCAAACTTTCCTCCACCCCTTTGCTGTTCTCGGCCGAACACTTATATATCCGAGAGATAGAGAGATCGAGAGAGAACAAAACCGAAAACCCTAACCCTATGCTCGCAACCCCCCCTTCTCTCTCTCCCCTGCGCCGTCTCCCCCAGGCCGCGCGTGCGCCGTCGTGGACCACCGCCGGCCAGCAAGAGCGGCAACAGGCAGCACGGACAGCAGCTGCGCGCCCAATCACAGCAGAAGCGGCGAGCAGAGGTGCGACTTCGTCGCGAGTTTTCTTCACACATGCTCAACCATTCCCCGTGCCGTTTCTTCAGGTATGACCCTCATATATACACCTTCAAATCCATTAGATAAGTTTTACTGAAATCGAGTAGGAATCGACCTAAAAATCGACATGAAGTCGAGCCAAAAAAAAACAGCAAAGAAACAGAGTAATTGGACGTTCCCAAACCCGGTTTTAGAAGGCGTCTAATCGCCGTTCCATCGACATTTCTAGAAAACTCCCTGAATAGGTTTGTAGACAATATATAAGAGATAGAAATCCCATCATTAGATTTATTTCTAGGGTTTTATGCAGTAAGTTAAATCAATTTGAAAATCGAGGAAAAACTAGAAATCTGTTTTTGAAAATCATTAAAAATCTACTGATACTACGTGCGTCCCGCCAAACCGGACGACTTGGTCGCCATCTATCAACATCGAAATGCGCGTAAGGGTGTCGCGGACGTGTGGGAGTCGACGGAACTCAATTTTGTTGTGCGTGCGCGACGAAATCAATGCGTATCCGTCGAAACACCCCGTTTCGACCCCTTTACGTTTTGGCTAATTATTTCGTGTACATTCGTCAAATCGAGACGAAACTTGCGCCAGCAAGACCGTATCATTTTTTTGATCCTGCATGCCAAGTTTAGTCCGATTCTGAGACGGTTGACCGGAACGCTATTTTGGCGGGCCCGCATTCCAACTCAACGAGCGAAATTGTGCACGGCTCACCAGAATCTAAAATTGGACATACCATTGGGTTTGTCTCGTCAAAACAAATCCGTAAATATGTAGTTTGACGACTTTAGAGACCGTAGACTCTGGTACGCTTTTCGGTGCAAAGCGGGTTCAACGGCGGACACCATTTTGGCCCGAAATTACCGTTTTGCCCCTGTGTCCAGAATTGGACTTATGGATAGGCAATCCTAGCTAATTTGACTAATCTAAAAACATTGGTAACATTTATTTCAGCTTCCGGAGACAGTTGTGAGATTTGGATATTTCGACTTATTGATTGGCGATATATTATTGGTTCTTCGTGCAACCCTCAGGCAAGTACACATTGCCAAACTTTACATTATTTACATGCATATTCTATATTGTTATCTCTTTCCAGTTCTACTTCATATCTATCATTCATGTTTATGGTACTTCTACTTTCTTATTTTATGTGCACGTTCCTTATTGAGTCATTTTATGTCCTTGTTGTCCTACTCGAGTCTTGTGACGATATTGACTAGTCTTCTACCTTCACCTTTAGCTTGACATGACATGTAGCCATGATTGGTTGATTAGACTTGTTATCCCGTCTCAGGACCGGGAGTGTCCCATGGCATTACGGTATAGAGACCACTTATCGACTTGTTATTCCATCTCTAGGACTGGGAGCGTCCAATGGCGTTACGGTGTTAGAGACTTCTTATCGACCTATTATCCCGTCTCTAGGACCGGGAGTGTCCAATGGCATTATGGTAGTAGAGACTTATCTTTTGTCTCGAGGTCGGGAGCGTCCTATGGCGTTACGATATTGGACGTCTTTATCGATCGTTATCTATTTTACATTTCTCTTTTTCTTTCTGTATGTGATTTACTGTACAATAGGCATGTATATTATGTGTACTTGCTAGTCCTCTGAGGACCTGGTGATCTCCCCAGGTATTAGATGGAGCTTCCGTGACTTAGTGCATTTGATGGAGGATGGCTTGCTTTACCGAGACTGCAGGTATATTTAGTGTTTTATCATTCTATCATCTTCCATATTCCCTCATTACTTTTCAGCTGTATAGTCTAGTTTCACAAGCTTTATTTTTATCACAGCTTGTTCAGATGATTGTATTAAGGTCTGGCCAACCTTATTACGAAATTGTCTATTCTTATACTTATGTTCAAATAGCATCGGAGTATTATTGTTTGATCAGCAATAATGTATTGGTTCCTATTTGAGTTTAACTATAGATTGAGATATAACTTAGATAAAATAACCAGACAGCTTATGCGTATTCGAGCCGGGCTGGAGTCCTCTCGATGCGTAGCTGGCGTTTATACGTATCCTAGTCCCACGTATTTTGGGAATGGGGTGTTACATATTTTTGTGGTGGCCCATGCAGGTCGAGTTAGCCGTTTCGGTTACGTTACTGTACCGAGCGGGCCTGCGACCATGACTAAACCCTTAGGAATCTCAATCCACAACTGTCTTGATAATTCCTTAGAAATTTCTCTACCGCCCTTGAACTTCGTAATTACTCTCGATTACTCTTCCCTTGCTTTCTTGCATCATTGCTTCTCGTCCCTTCCTATTTCGGAGTGACAAATAATCATGCTATATAGTATATATCAGAATTCTTAAGTTATAATATAAACTAGTTGCTTATTGTAATTTGGCTGATTGATAGATAAGGGAAATTAGATATGCCATAGGCCACAGGGTATCATGTGTTAGATGAGGTAGTTTGACCAAAGGTGGGTAGACATTCTCGGTATAGAAATAGATATATGACCATGCTAGATTTTACCTTTATGGTAGTCGATTGATATAGAATAGAGCGATAGTTCTAGTATGATGATTAACCCTCTACAAGGAGAACCTGGACACAACCTAATCCAACCCATTTCCTATTATATCTTGTCAAAATTTAGGATTAGACGGATGGGTAGGTATCATTTAGCTTGGTTAGGTGTAATGAGATATAAAATTGTGATAATAATATGGTTAGAAGGACTAGCCCTCAACATAATAATTGCATGACCACTAGGACCAAGAAGAGCCACTAGAGATAACCATAGAAAGTTTAATGATAGAGATGTTGCAAAACCAAATAGTTTAGGGTTGATTATTAATTGAGGTATTAGGAAACACCGTAGTGATCTAGCGAATCCCATGTGTATTTCTAGTTAGTTTGGCATGGTTCTTCGTAAGTGAGCTTTATTTTAATTTCGAGGACGAAATTCTTTTAAGGTGGGTAGGATGTAAAACCCCTGAATTTTTGAAATTTTTTTTTTATTTGAATTAAATAGGATTTTATGGAATTTAGTAATTTTTTTTGTTAAATAGTTATTATTATAGATGACCATAGCCATTGTTGAGTTTTGGAGCACAGGACGACTAGGAAATGTGGCACGGAAGATGTAGCAGTGTGCCTTGACTAGTGTATTAGCCATGCCAAGGGAAGCCTAGCCATAGTAATGTCCGAACTTGGAAAACCAGGCCAAGTTGCGACTTGACCTTATTAAATAATTTAAATTAGTTTTGTTATGATTACGACTTATTAGAATACCCAGTTGTACCCAGTTGGCTCGGACTGAACCCAAACCGAGTCCAAGCCCATGTGGTGATGCAGTGTGACCAAAGACCTCCATGTAGGCATGTTTCATGTTTGTACAAATATTCTTAACTAGTTTGGGACTTGGATGTGTATCTTCTAAATATTAGACTATTGTACAAAAATTGGTATTATTATTATTAGATAGCATTTTTACAACGTTGGTATAATTTTCTGGACCCAAATAAAAGAGTGTAGTATATGTTCACCAAAACCCCTCTTGGTTTATTTTGTTGTTATTATTATTATGATTATTATTTCTATTTTCGTTGTTGTAGTTATTAAAGATTATCATTTATTTGTTATCTTGAATTTACAAATATATAGATTATTCTACAATATAAAATAGCAAGTATTTGGATTTTATTAATATTTTGTAGTTATTATGTATAAAGTATTGGTACTTGACTTGGTGAGTTAGTGGCCAGCTTATAAATGGAGTTAAATATAGATTATATATATTTTTCTCGTTATGAAAATATTACCTTATTCTATAGATATGGTAGATAATTCCTTTAAAATATTTGGCGAATATACATTTCGATAATATTGGTTATATTTTATTAAAATTTATTCCTTATAGAACTTTGACTTTATGTTTAGATAATACCATATAATTAGATTAAATAATTTATAATTAAAATTTGATAATGGTAGAATTACGGATATATATATATATATATATATTATATATATAATTATATATATATATATTATAATATATATATATATACTTCGATTGAAAATATATATATAATATATATATACTTCGATTGAAATCTTATGCTTGGTTCTCCAACCCAATATATGAACATATATGTATATATTGCACAATTGTTATATTGTTTATTTAATATCAAATTTTTAATGTGTTATCAAATGTGTGTATTAATATCTATATCAAATATGTGATATATAAATATTAGAAATAGAAAGTAAGATAAAAAGGAAAAGAAAAAGAAATGAAAAAAAAAAAAGCCTGGCCCGGCCCAGCTAGACCCAGGCGCCCAAACTTTCCCCTACCCCTTTGCTGTTCTCGGCCGAACACTTATATATATCCGAGAGATAGAGAGATCGAGAGAAGAACAAAACCGAAAACCCTAACCCTATGCTCGCAACCTCCACCCTTCCTCCTCCTCTCCCCTGCGTCGTCTCCCCCAGGCCGCGCGTGCACCGTCGTGGGCCACCGCCGGCCAGCAAGAGCGGCAACAGGCCGTGCGGACAGCAGCTGCGCGCCCAATCACACCAGAAGCGACGAGCAGAGGTGCGACTTCGTCGCGAGTTTTCTTCACACATGCTCAACCATTCCCCGTGCCGTTTCTTAAGGTATGAACCTCATATATACACATTCAAATCCATTAGATAAGTTTTACTGAAATCGAGTAGGAATCGACCTAAAAATCGACATGAAGTCGAGCCAAAAAAAAAAAGCAAAGAAATAGAGTAATTGGACGGTCCCAAACCCGGTTTTGGAAGGCATCTAATCGATGTTCCATCGACATTTCTGGAAAACTCCCTGAATAGGTTTGTAGACAATATATAAGAGATAGAAATCCCATCATTAGATTTATTTCTAGGGTTTTATGCAGTAAGTTAAATCAATTTGAAAATCGAGGAAAAACTAGAAATCTGTTTTTGAAAATCATTAAAAACCGACCGATACTACGTGCGTCCCGCCAAACCGGACGACTTGGTCGCCATCCGTCAACATTGAAATGCGCGTACAGGTGTCGCGGACATGTGGGAGTCGACGAAACTCAATTTCGTTGTGCGTGCGCGACGAAATCAATGCGTATCCGTCGAAACACCCGTTTCGACCCCTTTGCGTTTTGGCTAATATTGTGTACATTCGTCAAATCGAGACGAAACTTGCGCCAGCAGGACCGTATCATTTTTTTGGTCCTGCATGCCAAGTTTGGTCCGATTCTGAGACGGTTGACCGGAACATATTTTGGCGGGTCCGCATTCCAACTTAACGAGCGAAATTGTGCACGACTCACCGGAATCCAAAATAGGACATACCATTGGGTTCGTCTCGTCAAAACGAATCCGTAGACATTTAGTTTGACGACTTTAGAGACCGTAGACTCTGGCACGCTTTTCGGTGCAAAGCGGGTCCAACGATAGACACCATTTTGGTCCGAAATTACCGTTTTGCCCCTGTGTCCAGAATTGGACTTATGGACATGCAATCCTAGCTAATTTGACTAATCTGAAAATATTGGTAACATTTATTTCAGCTTTCGGAGACAGTTGTGAGATTTGGATATTTCGACTTATTGATTGGCGATATATTGTTGGTTCTTCGTGCAACCCTCAGGCAAGTACACCTTGCCAAACTTTACAGTATTTACATGCATATTCTATATTGTTATCTCTTTCCAGTTCTACTTCATATCTATCATTCATGTTTATGGTACTTCTACTTTCTTATTTTACGTGCACGTTCCTTATTGAGTCATTTTATGTCCTTGTTGTCCTACTCGAGTCTTGTGACGATATTGACTAGTCTTCTACCTTCACCTTTAGCTTGACATGACATGTAGCCATGATTGGTTGATTAGACTTGTTATCCCGTCTCTAGGACCGGGAGTGTCCCATGGCATTACGGTATAGAGACCACTTATCGACTTGTTATTCCATCTCTAGGACTGGGAGCGTCCAATGACTTTACGGTGTTAGAGACTTCTTATCGACCTATTATCCCGTCTCTAGGACCGGGAGTGTCCAATGGCATTACGGTAGTAGAGACTTATCTTTCGTCTCGAGGTCGGGAGCGTCCTATGGCGTTACGATATTGAGACGTCTTTATCGATCGTTATCTGTTTTACATTTCTTTTTTTCTTTCTGCATGTTATTTACTGTACAATAGGCATGTATATTATGTGTACTTGCTAGTCCCCTGAGGACCTGATGATCTCCCCAGGTATTAGATGGAGCTTCTGTGACTTAGTGCATTTGATGGAGGATGGCTTGCTTCACCGAGACTGCAGGTATATTTAGTTGTATTTTATCATTCTATCATCTTCCATATTCCCTGATTACTTTTCAGCTGTATAGCCTAGTTTCACAAGCTTTATTTTTATCATAGCTTGCTCAGATGATTGTATTAAGGACTGGCCAACCTTATTACGAAATTGTCTATTCTTATACTTATGTTCAAATAGCATCGGAGTATTATTGTTTGATCAGCAATAATACAATGGTTCCTATTTGAGTTTAACTGTGGATTGAGATATAGCTTAGATAAAACAACCAGACAGCTTATGCGTATTCGAGCCGGGCTTGAGTCCTCTCGATGCGTAGCTGGCGTGTATACGTATCCTAGTCCCACGTATTTTGGGATTGGAGCGTTACACCCATAATTTAAAAGTTATTTTTATAAACTAATTATATTTATTATACATTTATATTTAACTTGTGAATTTAATTACTACTAGTTTAATTGAATAATTATTGTATGTGTGTATATATTATATATAGGGTGTGTGTTTGTAATTACTATTAAATATAGACTACTATATAAATTAGAATTTTAGATAATTTTCAATTATTTTAATTATTTTTTTGCTAGCTAGATTGCTTATATATGGGTATGTAAGTAGATATATAATATAAACATGATATATATACATCTATATAAGTTAAGGTAAAAAAAAAAAGAGAATAGTTCGTACTGTAGCAATGCTACAGTACGTAAATGAGCCCGAGTGGATTCTTCTCGGCTGAGAAGAATAGCATCGAAAGTGCAAGATTTGATTTCAATCAAATCTACATCATTTTAATCCAAATAAAAAATAAAATCCTGAGGATTCCTAAGGAGATTCTCTATAGGATAAACTCGGATTCAAATCCAAATTGAAGTTAAATCCTATCCAAATTAAGAATTTAAAGATGGGTATAAAGGAAACCCAAGATTTGGGATTTTTTGGAAAAAAAATTTCATCGATCCTCCAAACCCCCGCATCCAGTGCCACCCGGAGACTTCCCCTACCCCCTGCGCGTCGGGACAACTGCCTGACGTCACCTCCGGCCGCCGAAGACGACCAAAATTGCGCACAGCAACAGCCGCGATAGGGAACCCGCCAGCGACAGCAGCCCCGACCCCCTTCTTCAAGGTACGAGTTCCCCTTCGTTTCTTATTCGTTTGATGATCCGTAAAAGGGTATAGAGAGCCTACGTGAACCCCTTCAAATCCCTTTAATTAGATTCTGGTAAAACCCCAGGGTTTGCGCAGGAGATCAAGCCAAAGTTCCCGAGAAACTGTCGAAAAACAGAATATAGAGGTCGTCCCAAACCTGAACTTGGAAGCCTATTTACGAACTGAATATTACAATTTTTGATAAACGAATTGAACACAGTAATTAACAACATGAACGAGATTACAACACAACTTGTAGATATGCTTTTTGATTTCTGTGCATGTTTTAATCTAGTGATAAACTTTGACGAAAAACTGGTTTCGAAAACTGAAAACTTTAGAAAAACAGACCGATACGGCACGCGCCCCGACAAATCGGGCGACGTGGTCGCGCACTATGTGCATCGAAAGGCGCGTATGGCTATTTTCGACGTATGGAAACTGACGGAACTCAGTTTTGTCCTGTGTGCACGACGAAATCAGTGCGTATCCGTCGAAACACCCCCGTATCGACGTTTTACAAACTTGACCCTAAATTCATGTACAGTCGTCGGATCGAGAAGAAACTTGCACTAGCAGGTCCAAATCGAAATTCTGGCCCTGTATGCCAATTTTGGTTCGATTCTGAGAAGGTCGACCGGGACGTCTTTTTGGCGGGCCCCGCGGCCCACTCAAACGGGCGATTTGTACACGGCTCATCGGAATCCAAAATTGGACATACCATTGGGTTTGTCTCTTCAAACCGAGTCCGTAAACATATAGTTTGATGACTTTAGAAACCATAGACTTTGGCACGGATTTCGGTGCAAGGCGGGTCCAACAGCGGACATCGTTTTGACCAAAAATTACGATTTTGCCACTGTTTCAGAATTTAACTTTCGGATAGGCGTTTCCTAGGTATATTCTTCACCGAGACCGTTTTTGATGTTTGTTGCAGCATTTGGAGTCATCTGTGACTTGTGAGTTTTTGTGCTGACGCTTGCTACTCTCGGATTGCCTTCGTCGCACCACAGGCAAGTATACCTTGCCATCAATTTCTGATTGTGTTCATTTATTTTCAGCATACTTATTTACTGTATATTTATTTATTTATTTATTTGTAATTATAATGTGCGTCCAAGTCATACTTGGGTTCAAGCGACTAGATTTAGTCGTTCTATGTATTTATGTTTTATCTGCATGTCGACCTTGTGTCAGTTGACCACCCTTGAGTATGCAGGATATTCTCATATTCCCTATGGCCTTGACACTTGTGTATCACATGATGAGTGAGTTCATATAGGACACGGACCTGCGTACTCGACTGGCCATCGATACGTAAGGGTCGTGCGATGGTTAGGAGGTAACTGCTATTAGAGAGTCGAGTTAGATGCCATAGCAGTTGCCAACTGGACAGGCTATGGATACATCTTGGACAGGAGCATTGGGGGAGGGGACATTTTAGCGTAGGGGCTACATTTATATTTTTACACACATGGATGGGCTGATAGTGTCTCTTATGAGCGCTACCTTCTGCCCCTGGCTGCTAGTGTCTCGGATGAGCGCAACTTAGTGCCATTCTTATTACTCTGTTGATCCTACAGCCCCTGCGTAGAACGTTGTCCTCAAAGTGCATCTCATATAGACGGTTAGGAATCCCTGTAGAGTCATAGTTGCATATTACACATTCAGTTATTTCGGCATATTTTTCTGTATCTTGTTACGTCCCTCTGAGGACCTGGTGATCTCTCCAGGATTAGACGAGCAGGATTTCCCCGAGGAGTACGGTACAGCATTGGAGCCTACATACATCGGATGAGGCATCTCCCGCTTATGCTTAGTTTTTATTCTTATTTATCTGAGACTTTGTAGTGGACATCTTGCTATTTGAGGAGGTTGGACTCCATTTAGTTGACTTTTTTATAGCTGTTGGGAGTGGGTACGTCCACCCGGCTATATTTTGACATTATTATTTATCCTATTTAGTGAGCTTTATTATATTCTCTGTGTTGAGCTGTGGATGAGATTTAGATATTATTTTGTGGCTTATCATGTTACCTTATTACAGCTTATGTATGAATACGGAGATACTATATATTGGTGTATTCTTCGTATAAGTACAGCTGGCATGTTGACGTACTCAGTCCTAGGTACATTAGGATTGGGGCGTTATACTTTCAGCCAGAACCTTCTCATTTTGCCCTCCTTGACAAGCTTCAGTATGGCCTGTGTTAGTGGGTCCTCCGTAATACCCACTCGAACACGGTCCAGAATGTCCCCTTTGAGCAAGTATACCGTTGCGAGCTCGGCCTTCCTGCTAAGAGCATCGGCCACTTGATTCTCCTTGCCGGGTTTGTACCGCAACTCTATCTCGAACTCGGCTAGGAAATCTTGCCATCTCGCCTGCTTCGAAGACAACTTCTTCTGGGATTGGAAGTAGCTTGTGGCAATATTGTCCGTCATGACCACGAACTTGGTGCCGAGAAGGTAATGACGCCACGTTCTCAAGCTATGAATGACCGCGGTCATCTCCTTCTATTGCATCGTGTAGCGCCGCTCAGTATCATTCAGCTTGCGACTCTCGAAAGCAATGGGGTGCCCTTCCTGCACTAACACTCTACCGATGGCGAAGTCGGACGCGTCCGTATGCACTTCGAACGCCTTGGAGTAGTCCGGCAGAGATAAGACCGGCTCCTCCGTTACAGCCCGCTTCAGTGCCGCGAATGCCTCTTCGCATCGGGGCGTCCAGCTCCACGCCCGATCCTTCTGTAGCAGATCGGTCAGAGGCGCTGCGATGGCAGAATATCCTCGGATGAACCGCCGGTAGTAGTTCGCCAGGCCAAGGAAGGATTACAGCTCCGTCGGCCTGGTGGGAGCCTCTTTTAGGACCGAAATAGCAAGGCACAATACTCTAGAGGGGGGATGAATAGAGTAAGCAGCGGAATATAGCTAAATTAAAAATTGTTAGTACCCAGATCACAGATAATAATCACAAGTAATAAAGTAAAGTAAAAGCAGAGATCAGAAAGCAAACGCAAATACGGCGATGTATACTGGTCTCCCTCTGTTGAGGACTAATCCAGTCGGTAGAACTCTTGCTACCAGTTGAATCCACTATAAGCAAACCGAAGTTTTCTTACGAAGTCCTTGCAACTTCTACAACACGAGTTTTGATACGAAGAACTCGACCAACTTCAATTGTGAAGAGGTTCTTCTTATCAAGCCTCAGACTACAACCACTCTGAACTTCTAGATCGCACCGTACTGGCAAAAAGCTAGAGGATTGTAATTGGCTTGGGATTTGAAAATGAAAGCTTTGAAAACTCTTTGGAATAGCTGGAAGCTTAAGAAGAGAGAAGATTGAAAGTGAATGAGTGAGTTGAAATGATCGAAATCCTTCTCTATTTATAGGAATTCCAAAAACAGAATTCTGACAGAATTCGGGCAGAACTCGAAGAGAAAATCTCGGTCAAATTCGCAACTGCAGGAGGACCAAGTTTTAAACGTACAAAAACACAACGGCCACTAACCGAGCTCTGGCCGAATTCGGGCCGAACTCTGGCCGAATTCGTCTAGGGCTAGGTCAGGGTTTTAACAGAAAGGTTTTGGGTGTTTTTGAAAACAATTGAAAAGCTTTTTGTAAAACGAATGTTTTTGTAAATGAAGGAGTTTTTGTAAACATTTTGAAAGCTTTTTAGGGTAGCCTATTTGCCAGTACGACTCGATGTACAATGTATTCCTAGACTCAATAAATAAGAAAAATATATTGTTTGGATTTACAGACTCGAGCAGGCAAACAGCGCTTCGGTCTTGAACTGAGTAGATAGCCATCTTGTTCAGCTGTCCAAGATTTTGAGTATCCTGAGAAGCTTTGAATAACTCCCTATATCGAGACAGAGTTTGATCAATTATTAAAATCAGATTTGACCATATGACCAATGGGCCAACAATCTCCCCCATTTTGATAATTGATACAACATCTTTAATGCAAAACAATCAACAATTTGAAAAATATCAAAATTTTGTACTTTCCCTGTCTTCAGAAACAAGAGATTTTAGATCAACAATATATTTCTCCTTCGTTGTCACTTAGCAAAATAATTGCAAAGAAGACGAGCTTCCCCGCTAATGCATAGGAAACAACAGTAAAGAATCATAAAAAGATCTAAATATAGAGACAGATTTATATGATAAGTCACAAAAGAAATAAATCACAGGCAGTTTAGATGATCTGAAGCAGAAATAAATAACTGTGCTACACAATAATGCTAAGTAAAACACAAATAATGCTAATAGGTACTGATCAACTAAACGTCTCAAATCCATAAATAAAACTGATGTTCAAGAAGACATCATAAAATCCATACATGTCCAAACTAAGAACTGATAATAAAGTCTGAAAAAGATAAAGCTTGGAATGTCGGAGCATTTCCAAGTGTACATAAGACAATAAGTAAAATCTCATAACTGTGACATCATCAACATCACATCTCCTCATCATCATCATCACTATCAACAGCATGACCACCGTGTCCAGATGGACCAGCTCCAGATGTGCCAGCTCCAGAAGGGTGTGGAGTAGCACCAAAACCGCGGTACCAGTCATAAATGTTACCGGGCTGGAAGTAGGTGTAGACCGCCTCATCCTCACAGCGGTAACTAAAAAAGGCTGGATCTCTAGGAATAGAACCGGCAGAATGACCAGTTTGGGCGTAACGGAGATCAGCAAGAGAGTTTGCAATCGCCTGATACCGAGTGACATCGCGGAACTCACGCTCGCGTGCCGCATCAGTCATCGAGACGTACAAAGCAGAGAGATGCTGGTGTATGCCCTCAAAGGTCATGGCATACTGCTAAGGAGGTGGAGGAATAGGAGCAGAGCAGGTGTAGGAGCAGGAGCAGGAGGAGCAGTAGCAGCAGCTAAACTACGACGAGATAGCTTGAGAAACAAGGGCTCAGACTCCTTGGTGCAGGTGGACAGATCAATATCAAAACGCTGAAAGATGCGGGGATAAGCATTGCATAGCAGAGATTTCTGTCTCTTGCACGGCAACGTCCCATCATCTGAATGATAGTCTTAGGGGCAGAAAAAGGAATCCCCTTAAGAATATGATACATAGCAGAAAGCTCAAGAGATGTGACATCATCCTTTGAAGTGGACTTCGGAAGGAGAGTGGAAAAGATGATGCGATGCAACTCATAACTAAACAAGTTCATGTTGTTGGCTTTGAACTTTCCGGGACGAACCGGGTCAGGTGCACAAAGTTCAGCCTTAAAACTTGCAAGTGTCGTGCCAACGGGGAAATCAAATTCAGTGATATCGTCAAGCGGAGCACCATCGTTGGGAATACCAAGGATTTCCTCTAAGAAACATCATTGAATTCGATATCGAGTCCTCCGACACGAGAACTTACATCGAACGTATTTAGCAGGATATTGCAATAAAATAATCTAATGGCATTAGTTGCTACGGGAAATCGAAGTGTAACAAGTTGTTGTAACCCTAATGCCTCAAAATAAGGGTGGTGAGTGGGAAACACAGTCCATTTGATAGGAGCACCTGTGCATATGGATCTCATGGAGAAGTCTCCATACCACAGTAGGGCTTGATCTAGAGTTTGGAAGTAAAACCTATCGAACGCACCATCGCTCGATTGAACTGGCGAAAAGAGGGAATCCGTATGCGGATGCGAAGACGATGCCTCTTCACTGGCATTGGTCTTCTTCCTCTTGGAAGGGGTGAATCCCTTAGGCATTGTGCAAAAAGTAGAAATATACACTAATTGAAAAGGGAGGATAGAAGGAATTATACCTTCTGAGATTTGAGTATGCTGTAAAGAACAACGAACTCCGCAAGATTCCAAATTTTGGAAGGATTTCACCAAATGGATTGGAAGAAAGGGGTTGGTAAAAAACTAGGGTTCGGAGACGGTTTCGCGCGGCTGCTGTGATGATTTGTGGTTTTAGAAGTAATGAAGAAGAAGAAGCTCTCGGGTTCTGTATATATAAACGACATCACTAACAGAACTCGGGCCGAATTCGGTCAGAATTCGGGCCGAATTCGCCTAGGGGTTCTGTTAGTGTACAGAATGTCCTTTTGGCTACTTTTTCTTCATTATTTCAAATATTTAATTCAAAGATTAGTAATTTTGAATTTCAATTAACATAATTAATGTTATTTTACAACTTAAGTTCCATTATACAGCGACTGTCTCAGATTAGCTGTAGGGAATCTGTTCCAGCTAACGGAGGTTCACCGGGAAACGCTTACATACCGCTTCGCTTCAACCGTAGTTGTGGTGACAAACAGTTCCTTTATTGGCTTGTCTCTAAAACAGTTTTTGCATATTGAAACATAACCATAAAACAAAATTAATTAATATTATTGACGTCCAAAATTCCTAATTCCCGACGTAAATAATTGAAACGATCTTCTGACAGAGGTTTTGTGAAGATGTCAGCTAATTGATTTTCAGTGTCTATGTATACAAGGTCAATATCTCCATTTTGATGATGATCTCTAAGAAAGTGATGTCTAATCTCAATATGTTTAGTACGAGAGTGACAAACTGGATTCTTAGTCAAATTGATCGTGCTAGTGTTGTCACAGAAAATGGAAATGTGTGTGAAAATAAATCATAGTCTTCTAAGGTTTGTTTCATCCACAAAATCTGAGCACAACAACGTCCTGCGGCGATATGCTCAGCCTCTGTTGTTGATAGGGCTACAGAATTTTGCTTTTTACTAAACCATGAGACCAAAGCCTTGCCTAGGAAATGACACGTGCCGTTGGTACTTTTTCTATCAACCTTGCATCCAGCAAAGTCCGCGTCCGAATAACCAATAAGGTCAAAGGACGTGGTTTTGGAATACCATAAGCCGACAGAAGAAGTGCCCTTAAGGTATCGAAAGATACGCTTAACTGCGCACATATGATTCCTTTGGATTGGCTTGAAAACGTGCACACAGGCAAACACTAAACATTATATCAGGACGACTGGCAGTTAAATAAAGTAAACTATCGATCATACCTCGATACTTACGTGTGTCGACTGGCTTGCCTTGTTCATCAGCGTCAAGCTTTATTGAGATTGCCATTGGAGTTCCGATAGGTTTGACATTTTCCAGATCGAACTTCTTTAGCAAATCCTTTGTATATTTAGCTTGATTAATGAACGTCCCATTATCAGTTTGCTTGATTTGCAGTCCGAGAAAGAACTTTAACTCTCCCATCATGCTCATCTCAAACTCATTCTGCATACACTTAGAAAATTCTTGACAAAAGATTCATCAGTAGATCCAAATAATATCATCAACATAGACTTGTATTAAAAGAAGTTTGTCTTGAAAAGATTTAATAAAAAGTGTAGTGTCAACCTTGCCTTTTGAAAAATCGTTATCAAATAGAAAAGAGCTTAGACGATCATACCAAGCACGAAGGGCTTGTTTCAGTCCGTACAAAGCTTTCTTTAACTTAAAAACATGGTCAGGATTTTTGAAATCTGTGAAACCTGGTGGTTGCTCTACAAAAACTTCTTCTTTTATAAAACCATTTAAAAATGCACTCTTTACATCCATTTGAAATAATTTGAAATTATGAAAACATGCGAATGCACATAACATACGAATGGATTCTAATCTCGCAACTGGGGCATAAGTCTCGTCGTAGTCGATACCTTCTTCCTGATTGTATCCTTGAGCTACGAGTCGAACCTTGTTACGAGTAACTATACCATTCTCATTTAATTTATTTCGGAATACCCATCGGGTGCCAATGACCGGGTGATCAATAGGTCTGGGAACAAGTTCCCAAACTTGATTCCGTTCAAATTGGTTTAATTCCTCTTGCATAGCATCTATCCAATAATGATCACTACATGCTTCAGTAATATTTTTAGTTTCTAGTTGTGATAAATGCAACACATGTGACAATATCTTTGCTAGAGGCACGAGTACTTACACCTTTGGTAATGTCACCTATTACCAAATCCTTTGGGTGATCAACCGTAAACTTCAACCTTTTTGGTAGACTCCGAAGGTAGATGGTTCCTGGATCTTCTGGAGGATCGGCTGGTACAGTAGAATCAGCTGGTGTAGTACTTGTACTAGGTACAGGAGGATCTTCATCATCATCATCGATAGTCATTTGATTAAGTTCATCAAAAGTGACATTGATTGACTCTTCGATGATCATTGTACGTTTGTTGAAGACTCTGTATCCTTTGCTCTTGGCCGCATAACCTAGAAAAATACCTTCATCGGCCTTTTCGTCAAACTTTCCCAAATTATCTTTGGTATTTAAAATAAAGCATTTACAACCAAAAATTCTGAAATATGAAACTGATGGAATTCTATCAAACCATAGCTCAAATGGAGTCTTCTTCGATTTAGGTCGAATTAGAACTCGATTGAGAACAAAGCAAGCTGTATTGACAGCTTCAGCCCAGAAGTACTTGGGTAGACTAAACTGGTTTAACATTACTCTGGCCATTTCGGATAGAGTTCTGTTCTTACGTTCCACAACTCCATTTTGTTATGGAGTCCTAGGACAGGAGAACTCATGCACAAAACTGTGTGTGTCACAAAATTGCTCAAACTCAGCATTCTCAAATTCACCACCATGATCGCTTCGAATACGAGTGATCATGTAACCTTTTTCATTCTGTACTTTCTTGCAAAAGGTGGAGAATTCTGATAATGCATCGTTTTTGCGTGCTATAAAATATACCCACGTGTATCTAGAATAATCATCTACAATTACAAAAGCATATAACTTACCTCCGAGACTAGCTACTCGGCTAGGACCAAATAAGTCCATATATAACAATTGTAGAGGTCTAGTAGTACATACAGCGTTTACTGACTTGAAGGTGGATCGGGTAGCCTTGTTCTTTTCATATTGGCTGCATACCGTATCCTTTTTGAAATTTATGTCAGGTAAACCACGTACTAGCTTCTTCGTGGATAGTCTTGAAATTGTATCCATATTAGCGTGACCGAGTCTCATGTGCCACAGATGACTCTCATCGCTTTTAGCCATTAAGCATCTACCTGAAATGTTAGTTCCTTCTAACAAATAGAAAACATATATGTTGTCTTCCCTAATACCTTCAAAGATAGTACTACCAGTTGAGCTATCAACTATAGTACATTTGTCTTTGCCAAAGTTGATGCCATAACCATGATCAGCCAAATGACTTATGCTGAGTAGATTATGTTTCAACTCGGTAATCAGACAGACATCCTTAATTACGGGATAGGAAGACTTACCAACATCACCGATACCAACAATATACCCTTTCAAGTTATTACCGAAGGAGACATAGCCTTCCTTTTTTTCTTCGACAGTGTTGCAAATAATGAAGCGTCACCGGTCATATGCCGAGAACAACCGCTGTCGAGAATCCATTTGCTTCTAGCATATGAAGGGTGTTCCACCTACAAAACAATTTGCAGATAAAACATTTGGTACCCGTTTCTTATAGGGTCCTGAAATGTTAGCCTTTGGTATCCATGCATAAATATTTAAATCTACAAGCTTTCTCATTCTACATGCCGGTGAAATATGACCAATGTGGCCACAATAATGACATTGTGCATGTTGAGTGTTGAAAGCTGAGTGATGTGCATGATTGGTAGGTTTGGGTTTTCTATTATAGAAGAAAGCATACCTATTATCCTTTTGGGCAAAACCTTTTGGGGGAAAGGTTTGATAGGTTTAGGTTTGACAGTGTTAGGTTTGGGAATGTTCCGATTCATCGGTAAGTGACACGTGTTAGGATAGGAAGCAGCATTCTCAGGCTGTTTTCCTAACCTAATTTCCAATCTTTTGGAGGTGTCATACAACTTAGTATAGTCAGAAGTAAGTGACTGATTTCTGACTAGTACAAGATGAAGATTCTTTCTCTTTAGAAAGGTCTTCCTTTAACTGGTTAATAGTTTGGTCTTTTTCTTCGGATAGTTTAGTAGTCTCGTGTAATAAGAGCTTAACAGAGGAAAGCTCACCAGACTCACTAACATTATCTCTAACCTCAGCTAGTAGGTCGGTAAGTCTTCCTATTTCACCTTTGTACTCTTTAAGTACCTTCTTAGAAGTTTGATATTTACTACAGTTTCCTGTAGTCAGACAACAGTTCACTGAAGGCTTCTCCTAATTCTTCAAAGGTAAAATCATCATAGGTATCGACTATGGGTTCAGTAGGTACCTGATCAGTTGCCATGAAGCATACATTTGCAGCGTCTTCTGATTGTTCATCTTCTGAGTCGCTGGCTTCACTTTCATGCCATATGCTGGTGTTGGCATATTTTCTGAAAGTTGATCTCTTCAGGTTACCTTTTTCATACCTGTTGCTCTTCTTGCTTGATGCTGCATTTGTAGGACAGTCCTTCTTCATGTGTCCCTTCTTTTTGCATCCATAGCAGACAGCATCATCTTGATACCAGTTGTTGTTGTTATTCTCTTTCATCTTCCTTTTATGTCTCATGAATCTTTTGAATTTTCTAGCCAGGAGGGCTTGATCTTCAGCATCAGATTCGCTATCTCCTGAGTCATCTTCAGTAGCTCTCTGTGCTGAGCCTTGAAAGCAATTGTCTTCTCCTTTGGTGCTGGATCTTCATAGTCTTGTAGCTCTAGTTCATGAGTGAGTAGCTTACCCATGAGTACTTCGAGAGTCATTGTAGTGAGGTCGTTCCCTTCAATAATTGCTGTAGCCTTCGGTACCCAGTTCTTGGTTAGTGCTCGCAAAAGCTTGCGAATCTTCTCATGGTTACTGTACTCTTTGCCTAGTGAGGACAAAGGGTTTACAATATCCAAGAATCTTTCGAGCATCTGAGTCACCGTCTCATTTGGCTTCATTTTGAACGCCTCGTACTCTTGAGTAAGTCTGCTGACCTTTGATTCTTTCACTTGAGTCGTGCCTTCATGTGACTTCAAGAAGTTTCATACTTCATTGGAGGATGTGCAGACAGACACCCTGTTAAATTCTGTCCTGTCTAAAGCACAAAATAAAGCATTAATTGCACGGGCATCAAGACTGACCTTTTTCTTTTCCTCTTCCGTATACTGGTCGTAGGGTTTTTCAACCATATTACCCTCGACCCGAATACGAGCAGGCTTAGTATAGCCATCAATAACAATAAACCATAAGTCAAAGTCAAGAGATTTCAGAAAGAAACTCATCCGTGTTTTCCAGTATGTGTAATTTGTACCATCAAACAGTGGGGGTCTGTTTGTGGCCTGGCCTTCACTTATGAATTTTACAGTTGCCATGTGTATAGCTGTGATCTAAGTAACAATAAAAATAACTGCAATGTTATCTCACTGTATACCTCTAGATGGAGAACCTGCTCTGATACCAATTGTAGGACCGAAATAGCAAGGCACAATACTCTAGAGGGGGTGAATAGAGTAAGCAGCGGAATATAGCTAAATTAAAAATTGTTAGTACCCAGATCACAGATAATAATCACAAGTAATAAAGTAAAGTAAAAGCTGAGATCGGAAAGCAAACGCAAACACGGCGATGTATACTGGTCTCCCTCTGTTGAGGACTAATCCAGTCGGTAGAACTCTTGCTACCAGTTGAATCCACTATAAGCAAACCGCAAGTTTTCTTACGAAGTCCTTGCAACTTCTACAACACGAGTTTTGATACGAAGAACTCGACCAACTTCAATTGTGAAGAGGTTCTTCTTATCAAGCCTCAGACTACAACCACTCTGAACTTCTAGATCGTACCGTACTGGCAAAAAGCTAGAGGGTTGTAATTGGCTTGGGATTTAAAAATGAAAGCTTTGAAAACTCTTTGGAATAGCTGGAAGCTTAAGAAGAGAGAAGATTGAAAGTGAATGAGTGAGTTGAAATGATCAAAATCCTTCTCTATTTATAGGAATTCCAAAGACAGAATTCTGACAGAATTCGGGCAGAACTCGGGCAGAACTCGAAGAGAAAATCTCGGTCAAATCCGCAACTGCAGGAGGACCAAGTTTTAAACGTTCAAAAACACAATGGCCACTAACCGAGCTCTGGCCGAATTCGGGCCGAACTGGCCGAATTCGTCTAGGGCTAGGTCAGGGTTTTAACAGAAAGGTTTTGGTATTTTTGAAAACAATTGAAAAGCTTTTTGTAAAACGAATATTTTTGTAAATGAAGGAGTATTTTTGTAAACATTTTGAAAGCTTTTTAGGGTAGCCTATTTGCCAGTACGACTCGATGTATAATGTATTCCTAGACTCAATAAATAAGAAAAATACATTGTTTGGATTTACAGACTCGAGCAGGCAAACAGCACTTCGGTCTTGAACTGAGTAGATAGCCATCTTGTTCAGCTGTCCAAGATTCGAGTATCCTGAGAAGCTTTGAATAACTCCCTATATCGAGACAGAGTTTGATCAATTATTAAAATCAGGTTTGACCATATGACCAATGGGCCAATACCTCTCACTTCCGTATGGACTGGACCTTTGCGCCGTCTATCCATATCTTACCTCATCCAATCCAGTATCCCAAGAACGAGACCTCCTCTTGTGCAAACGAGCATTTCTCCGCTTGACGAAGAGATCGTTCTTTCTTAGCACCTGGAAGACGGCCTTCAAATGCTCGATATGCTCCTCCATCATGTTTGAGTACACCACGATGTCGTCGAGGTAGACCACGATGAACCGATCCAAGTAGGGGTGGAAGAGCTTGTTCATCAAGGTACAAAAAGTTGCAGGAGCATTTGTTAGACCAAAAGGCATAACCAAAAACTCATATGCGCCATACCTCGTCACACATGCCGTCTTAGCCTCGTCGCACTTCGCAATCCGGACTTGATAGTATCCCGAGCACAGATCAAGTTTGGAGAAGTATCTCGTGCCTCCCAGCTGGTCGAACAAGTCTGCCACCAACGCGATGGGTTATTTGTTCTTGACGGTTACCTTGTTTAGTGCACGATAGTCGATGCACAAACGAAGGCTTCCATCATTCTTCTTCTGAAACAGCACCGGTGTGCCATATGGGGCCTTCGACGGTCTGATGAATCTCGCGTCCAGCAGCTCCTTGAGTTGTTTCTTTAACTCATCTAACTCGGGCGGGGCCATGCGATATGGAGCCATGGCGGGCGGCTTCGTGCCCGGCTCCAACTCGATGGCATGGTCTACCTCCCTCCGTGGAGGTAGCCTATTTGGTAACTCCTTCGGCATGACGTCCCCGAACTCCACAAGGACATCATCAATCTCGGGCGGAGTATCCCCCTGCGCGGGCGCTTCCTCCGTCCTGAGCACTGTAAGGTAAGTCATCTCTCCATGTCGCATCCCCTTCTTAAGTTGTAGTGCGAAGAGAGCCTTCCCTTTTGTGAGCTCGCCTCGTGCAACATTCACCATGCACGGGGAGCTCTACTCCATGATCCCGACGACTCCCAAATGAGGCATTGGGACCGCCTTTGCCGAGGTAAGAAAGTCCATCCCAAGGATCATGTCGAAGTCGTCCAGTGGTGCAGCCGTGAGACTGGTGACACTCGTCCAGTCTCCCACTTGAATCTTCACGCTTTTGGCCACTTCCTGTACGGGGCATGCCTCTGAGTTGACTGCCTTCATCTTGCTCGAGTCCTTTTCAAGCACCAGACCCAAGCGTTGGACCTCCGCGTCCGAGATGAAGTTGTGGGTCGCTCCTGTGTCGACCATCGCCCTTGTGTTGTGGCCGTTTATCTTCACGTCCACGTACATCAACTCTCGATTCGGGCTTTTGGTCACTACCGCCTTGCTCTTCAAAGCATTTAGTAGGCGCAGGGCACCTATCTGAGCCCCCTTCCTAGGCTCGATGTCCTCGGTCTCCTTGCCTTGGACCGTGTTTACCCTCTTTCCCTTGTTCGAACAGGCCCGTGCGAAGTGATTCACACCGCACATGAAGCACTCGATCTCTGCTCCGACGAAGGCTTCGTCTACTGCTTGTCCTTCGGCGGGGCTCCCTTTCCGTTGTTCTTCTTCGCTTCCCCACCATTAAACTTGGTGATGGTCTTTTCCTTGGGCTTTGGGGCATCATTCCGTCGATACTCCATCAGCTTCATAGCTGCCGCAACAGCCGCGTTCAGATCTGACACATCTTGCCTCTGCAATTCTTGTGCCACCCATGGTTGTAGACCCTCCAGGAATGCGAACAAGCGATCCTCTTCATCCATACTGGAAATGGTGAGCATCAGGCGGGTGAAATCCGCCATACTCCTTGATCGACTCGGTGTGCTTGAGTTGACGTAAATTCCATCTTGCAACATACTCTACGTTCTTCGGGTAGAATTGAGACTTTATCTCCTTCTTGAGATCCTCCCAAGTCTCGATCTTGCAGAGTCCTTTTTCTACATCGATGCACCTGCATAGCCACCACAGCGTAGCATTATCAGAAAAATACAAGGACGCTGTATTTTCCTTATCGGTCTCATCCTCGATGCGAACCGCCTTCAGGTACCGCTCGACGTTCCAGATGAAGTATCTCCTTCGTGTCCCGTACGCCATTAAAGGATTTTGGTTCTGGATACTTCACCCTCTGTGTCGACTCCCTCCTCGGAGTCAGACAACCAGCAATGGCCCTCTCGAGGACCTCCGCCTTGGTTTGTAGCTCTTTGCGTAGTTCAGCAATCTCCGCCTTAGTAGCCTCCCGTTCCTCCTTGAACCCGGCTTGCATCTCGCGGAGATGCTCTCGGAACTCCGCCATAGCCGTGGTGACGTCCGCCTCCAAACCCTGGGCAAACCCTCGTGAGCCATGGTTTTGCTCTACCTGATATTCGACGCCTATCACGCCT
>JANAVB010004776.1:0-65454 GCA_029216955.1 Iris pallida
TATATATGTTGTGTGTGTGTGTGTGTGTGTGTGGTGTTGTGTGTGTGTGTTTTTAATATTGAGTTTACCTAGGGAGTAAGAGTCAGTTTAGGATTAACCCAATGAGCCTAGATTGGCCGAGTTGATAGCAAGTTGACCAAGTTGACAAAAGTCAACTTTGGATCAAACTTGATCCAAATCGATTCAACGAGCTTAGAATGACTCGATAACTTGGTTGACCTAAATTAGTAAATGGACTAGTTGACTTATAGTTGACCATGTTTGACCAGAGTTGGCTAGAGTTGACCAGGTTTGACCAGAGTTGAGCAAGGGTTGACTTTGACCTAGAAGGACCTAGAATCATGTAGAATTGTATTGTAGACCTTCTTATGATATTTTAGACCATGTTGTGACTTATGGTTATTTAAATAGGATTACTCACTCCAGTTCAGTTACACTTCCTCATCAACAACTTGGATTACCAGGCAAGTACATTCTCTGACCGTTTCATACTTGTTTGGACATATTCACTTGTTATAGACTAGTTTACTTGATGCTGTCATGATGTTGTTACGGATTAGTACTATATGGATCTCTTCATGCGATGTTATCCTCTTGGATACATCGGGTATATTGTGCTTATGTACTTTATCATGTGCATCGTCTACTCCTTGTATTCGTATTTATTCATGTATACTCATATGACATTCATATATACTCATGATCATGTGATCTTTTCATGTATAAACCAGTTGTTCATATGGACTGATCCTCCATATGAGACACTACCTTTCATATGCAATAATATAACCTGAACAGATCCTTGTGTACTGATTGGGGCGGGGGAGTATTTATTTGGTTATGTGATCTACACCATTATCATGTGCAACTCCAAACTAGATTTAAGTCATGTACAACCTAAGTCAGTTTACATAACCAATTGTGCTCCAAATCACGTAGTTAGTTCTGTTCTCTTATCTATATCATGTATATCTATTTCCATTATACCATGTTCTCTTTTACAGTCTCTTTACTATTTCTTTACAGCGTGTCATGTATATTATTCTATAGCTTGTTTCATATTTCTTTTCATGTTATGAACTGTGTGAGAGATATGTATTCGTTCCTGTCCTGACTGGACCTGTTAAAAATATTACAGATGATAAGGATTGCTGCGATACTTACTATGGAGCAGGCCTAGATGACATAGGTGACCTGGACCCTTAGGAGGATCCAGTAGTCACTGTGGACTTGCCATTAGCTTAGTCTAGACTTATCTTATTATCTAGTTTATTGAGACATTTGATATTGTATTGAAATATTGTTTATGGTGTGGCTTACACCGAGACTTATTATTTATATTTGTGACTCTCTGTTGAGATTATCTCATCTTCTGTTCCATCTTAGATATTGTGATTGAGTTGTACTTTATATATTGTTCTCCTTTCGGAGCATATTCCATATTATGTTAGATGTTGTGACCTAGGACAGCGTTCTACCGCCGACACTGCGGCGTAGGCTGGACGTACCCACTTCTCGTGCCCTTATACTGGGTGCGGATCGTGACACATTTTTAGTGGTGGTCCATGCAGGTCCAGTCGCAACTAGTACAATTTTGTAGCGGTACTCGAACTAGAGTATCACTACATCCTGCAGTAGGATATAGGATATAAGTTAAGGTACTCAATCACATTAGGAAAACTCTTATCTAATTCTTGCTGCTAATTGCCTCCTTTTGAAAATAAACTGTCCTCCTTTGATTATATCGCGTCTTCCTTAGTAATTGATTCTTTGTTTGATCTGTCTTCAGGATGGTGGAGACACGATCGCAACGCTCTGGCCTAACGGATACCGCTGAGAGGTCTGCCACTTCTCGTCTGACTCAGCAGGATGCTGGGACCACAGTGTAATGACCCGCTCCGTCCTAGCGGAACGCCGATTCAAACGGCAAGTACAACAACTCAAACGAGCCGTCTATCACGACCCGCACCCACTGTGAGGGTACGAGTACGTAACAACGCCCAGCCTACGCCGCAGTGTCGGCAGTAGAACGCTGTTCTAGGTCATGAACTATAACTAGCATAATATGAATACTCTCCAAAAGGAGTCCAACACAGAGGTACAACTCAATCACAATCTAAGGTAGAATGAACACGATGGAAATAGATAAAGAAATTCTCAACTGAGGTACAGCAGAAAGAATAACAAGTCTCAACATCTCTAAATATACAACTCTGAAATAAGGACAACAACTAAACATGAGAAAGAAAGAACAGTCTAAGCTATCTATACTATGCAAGGTATCATCCTTAGCAGCTGCCTGAACCTCCCCTGGGGTCCAGGTCGCGAGTGTCATCTAGGCAAGCTCCAAGTAAGGGGTGCAGGATTCCTCATCATCCTTTGTAAAATTTTCAACAGGTCCAGTCAGGACGGGAGCGAGCACAAAACATCTCACGCAGTTCATATCAAGTTAGGAAATATAAAGCATGCAATAGAGTAAGGTACATGAAACGCTGAAAGAAGAATGTATATGAAAAATAGTAGAGATTTGATAACAGGAAATATCTATATATGATAAGTAAGAACTGTAAGCCAACTGTGATTTAGAGTACAATATGGTTATGTAAACGGTCTAGGACAATGCAATGGTAACTCCATTGTACGTGGGTGTACAATAGACATATACAATAGTTATACAATGTTGTACAATAGAATTTGAGTACATAACCAATTCTACTCCCCCTCCCCAATCAATACACAAGGATCCACTCCAGTTACGTTATCTTATACAATAGTGTACAATGTTATACAATAGATGTATAATATTATACAATAGATGTACAATGTTATACAATAGTTGTACAATGTTATACAATAGTGTACAATGGTCTATCCCTGGAACTTACGTGATAATTTATGTGATAATGAGAGTACAATATGCACAATGAGTATACAAGGATATGGGTATTCAATAAATACAATATGTAAGTGAAACATACATCACAATATGTATTTAGTGAATACAAGGGGATAACATCTCAAAAGAAGATCCATATAGTACCAATCCGTGATAACAATCGTGTCAGCATCAAGTACAATAATCTAGAGCAAGAATGTAAATCCAGACAAGTATGAAACGGTCAGAGAATGTACTCGCCTCGTATCTGAATGTCTGAAGTAAATGTACTGTCCGAGATGAGGTACCTGACTCCTAGTTAGAGCAACACAAGTCAAGATGTATACAGGAGATGATAAATGTAATCTACTATGCATCTGCATGCTGTCTAGGTCAAACTAGACTAAAGTCAACTCTCGATCAACTCTAGTCAACTAGACTAGTCAAACTAGGTTAACTAGGTCAAGTCCTAGCCCAAACAAGTCTAACAAGTCTCACTAGGCCTAACCAAGCCTAGTCTAGCAATCACACACCAATCACAAGGTTATACAAGTCAAACTAGACTCTATACTGACACACAGATACACCCCTAGGCTAAGAGCCTAGGCTATATCATGCCTATAACCCATCCATATCACAATCTACACAACCATATATATCTAATATAATACACATATTGATATAGCTATATATTATAATATAGAATACACATTAGCTTATAGGTTACCTATAATATATCACACATTTCATATATATCTAATATATACAATAGAATACACTCATATATATAGGATACCTATATATATATATCTCACAATATATATACATGTATTTAGAGAATAGGAAGGACACATGTGTGTGTTCATGGGTGTGTGTGAAGACATGAGAGGGTACAAGAGTGTGTGTGAATACAAGAGAGTGTGTGTGAGGCATGTGTGTGTGTGATAATGAGCTCTTAAGTGACAGGAATATGTATGCTAGAGTGTGTGCATTATAAAGTGTGTGTGGGTTAATGAGTTCACAGGAACCCAAGACAGGGAAACAATGTGCATTAGAGTGTGAAGGTGCCCTGTGTGTGTGCTGAAAAACATGAGATTGTGTGTGGTTTTATTCCCCAGGTGCAATCCCAAATGACAGTGTCATCAGGAACCCTTAGATGCTAATTCCCAGGAAACTAAAGTGATAGGAGAAACAGTGTCCTAAGTGTCTCAGTGTTCATGTGTGCATTTGTGCAAACATTCAGATTTAACAAGCTAAGGCTTAATTATTGCTTTGTGTGTGTACATGAGTGTCAAGTGTTCCAGGAATAAATTTTCAGGTTTGTGTCTCAGGAAACCAGTGTTTAAGACAGCGTACAGAAATCAAAACAGGGTGTTAGAGTGTCAAGAATGAAGACAGTGTACAGATGTTTAGACATGTGTGTAAGCTGGACCAATGTGGCAGGAACATTCAGTGAATACTAAGAAACCCCAGGTTTCAGAATTGAACCCAGGTTTCAACTCAAGTGACAGGATATACAAAGTATCATAGTGTTGTGTACAAAATTGAATCATAATCTCAGGAAATCATAAACATACTTCTCAGGAACTTATAGGAAATGAAATCTCAGTTTTCAGTCCTTGAACCCAATTCAAGGACAATCATGAAACCCAAATCAACTCAACAAGTTTAAACAACCTGAAAATTAACCCCCAGGTTCAGATTTACATATAGGAACTCAGTTCTCAGGTTTTCTCTGTGCGTGTGTGTTAGCATGGATACATAGGAGTGTTAGGCAATGGCAGTGTCAATGAAGCTAACAGTATAGAGTAATTAGGAAGACAGTGATGTGAATACAGTGAATAGATATGTATGCAAATCTCAGGAATCATTTCAAAATCATTGACTGGTGATAAAATTAGGAAATCAAGTAATGCAGTTCAAAGTCTAAGCCCATAATCGAAATCCCCATTCCCCTTTTTAAATTCAGTTTAACAAAACTGTGAAGAGGAAACATGAGTAAATGTCCATTCTCAGGAAATCAGTCTTCAAAAAAAACAATTCAGTGTGTCAATGTGTGTCAAGTGTCACAGGGTGTCCTTTAGGTGTCCAAGTGTTCTCAGATTTTAGAAACCAATGATCAGAACATAATTTAGTCTATTAATTCTCAGGAACTCAAAACGAAACCAAAACCTATGCATCAACACAAATCAAGGTTAATATGTACTACAATTCTAACACATGTAGGTGATCTACTCAACATTTAAGAAATCACAAACTCAGAAAATGAAATTAACTTGGAAAAAATATAGTGCAGTTAAGAGGTATCAGTCCAAATAGGAATCAATGATTTCGAAACCAGTTAACCATCAAGATTTCAATCTAATCTACTCATCACTCATAGCACATGCAGGTGAGCTAAATCTAAACATTCATCATCATTAGAATCAGTAAAATAATAATTTAAACCCAAGGAAACTGAAGAGCAGTGTACCATAAACACTGATATAGACAGTATCAGTCATATTGGAAAACCAAAATTGAATATTAAAAACATATTAATATGTTAAACTAATAGTTGGTAATTATGCTAGGGTGTTTATACATGCCATATAGTGTAAATGTGTCCCACCACGAGGACACAGACGTGTCCAAACCAAGGAAAACCTAAATCGAGCACAACACAGACACAACTAAACAGTACAGTGTCGTGCACATGTTCCAGAGAGTCTAGGACACGATACGAATCAAGTCTCGTGATCACACTTGTGGGTTCGTCTAGTATAGCTCTAGGTCTAACACAGCCTGACACGGGTCCACGTGTTGTCGTGTCCGACTTACAAGGCCGTATCCGAACCGAAAAAAGAGAATGAACCATCATTGTAAAACCCATGCAGAGCGAAACTCGTGTCCGACACGACACCACTGGACTCCAGACTCGAGGGGTGACCTGACAGTCATTGCCCCTTGGTCTGTGCCAAGTGGCACGAGTCCAATCGCTGTGTCCGCGAAGCACTGGACCCCTAGCAGCAGGGCAGTGCAGCTCGCACGCGCGCGGGCGTGTCCACGGGTCCATTACGACCCCGACACGACACAAAATGTGTGCAAATCAATAGAAACCCATAAGCGACCTAAAAACTTAATTTTCTATTCAATTACTTCCTAAAAAATCGATCAAAATGCCCACTGTGGCATTTCGTCGAACACCTGTGCACAGTCACTGATACGTGTCCAATATGGACACGTACAGGACACAAAATGGAACAAACCCTATTCCTACAGGACCAGGACACCTAGGGCTTCCTAACCATACAAAGAAATAGAAATTTCATGAAGGGAAATGGGATTTACCTATGTGTGTTCCTTCACAAGAAAAGCTCCCAAAAGTGAGATCTCCTCAAGCTAGCCAATGGCTCCAAATTATATCAAACCTGAGAATGGTCTCCACCAACAGTAGGGGGACACTAATTAGGTCACAAAGGAAGAAGTTGTAATAAAAATGGACTAATATTGAATAAACTATGAAGAAGTTTCAATGGAGAACAAACCTTTCCTTAGAAAAATGAAGGGATGAATAAAAAGGAGGCACAAACTTTGAGAGGGATTTTATAGTGTTGGGGGAGATCCCTAGGCTGGTCATAAATGCTAGTGTTAGGGTTTTGGGATGAATCTAATGGCTCTCATTCCATCTAGCCTATTCAATGGCCTAGAATCTAGGTTTCCCTTAGTCAAGTTGCAACCTATACATTCTAACTATTCATGACTTAAACCCATCTAATAGATAATAACTAATACTCTCTATGACTAACTAGACTAGCCATGACTAATCTAGGTTAGGTCCAAACTAGGTTAGGGCTAATCTAAACCATAAGGCTATTAATTAATGATATTAAAATCACACCATTCAAAATAAATCATTTAAATTCCTAAAATATATTAAATTCAAATAATTCAAAAATGACAAAAATACCACAACCTAAAAATGATAAATGAAATACCCTAATCACATGGCTAGGCTCTAGGGTAGACAGTCTCTACGGTTTCACTAGCAAAACACCAAAATCACAATTCATGATTTTAAATAGTTTAAAAATAATTAAAAATCACCAAAAATCATAATATGTAACAAATATCAATAAATAATAACTATAATTACAAAATTTCAAAATTACCCTCATCTGGAAAACTGGGTGTTACAATCCTACCCACCTTATAAAAATTTTGTCCTCGAAATTAAGATAATCTCACCCCCTTCTAGGTCAAACATAGTCAAGGGTCAATCACTAGTCAATTTTCTCAACACCCTAGTACTTGGTCATTAGCTGGTCAACTTCTTAGAATTTTACCTATGCTAGCTATCTAGGTGTTGGCAACTAGAATTTAGCAAAAGAGAAACTCTATAATAGACTAACTCTTAACCTTCCAAATCCTATCAAGTCACCCATAACTAAATACCCGCATGCTAAGCACACCAATCCCAAATACCACGTATATATATAATCAAGAATAACAACCCATCACATATATCCTAAGTATATCATCTATATATATAGACCTCTTAGTCTTAGGTGAAACTACAACTATACTCGAGGACGGGCTCTGGTCATGGGTGCCTCACTGGAAAATGGTAAGGTAAAATAATAATAATCATAAAGGCTGCAAGGCATACTAACATCCTATACGTAACTGGTTGATATTATAAATAACATGAGAATCACCTACACTGGGTTACTACTCTAACACCAATGCTAACTATCATCTCTAGGGTACAGACACTCTACAAGTCATCATATCATTATACTATGAAAGAACCACCTATGAATAAGCTCTACAAAACTAAATATCCCTACTCCTAAACTACTTATAACAACAGAAGGGTATGATGTTTAAAACTTTCTCAAGATACAATCTGTTAATCATATGCGTCTGTCCAAAATCATGTTGTCCAGAGTCTTCATCATGCTAGTGAGCAAGGCTACGATAATCACAGAGTCCTTGACTAAGGTACGTACCTCTAGGTTCATGGTATTTAAAATTTTCATATTGCCGCATGCGACGGTAAAAACCTTAAATTCCCATACCCGAGTGATACATCCAAAATCTGACTACATATCCTCACTATGCCAACTAACACGACTATCGAAGCTTCTAGATCCCATGATTTAGGTGACCTAGCCCATATAATTTTTGAAGAAAAACAACATAACAAAAGAACAACATGACAAAATTAATCAATTAGCAAGGAACAGATGGAATCAGATTTCAAGGTAGTTATAAAAGACAATTTTGGGAATGGAATTGAGAAGAACGGAACTTGCAGCAAGATCTCCAATGGTCTGTGCATTCTTGACTGTCCTGACGATAGCTCGCCCTGCTAGTTTTCCCTGGTCTGCTGCTGATGCTGCATGAACCGCTGCTGCTGAGAGAAATCAGAAATAACGGGAAAAGTCTCTGTACAGGCAGAGGTGCACCTCCAATGTAGCAGAAACGCCAACCTGAGTCGGCATAACAGGAGCTGCGGTCTCGAGGCCCTGATGAACAGGACGAGAGGTGGTCAGCCTTTCGATAGTATCCCCCGAACCGAAGCGATGAGATCGTGTCTTCATAACCATCATGAAGACAGATCAAAACAAGAAGCAATTTCTGATAATGAAGCAAAAATTCAAAGGAGGACAGTTTATATTCAAGGGAAGTCAATAAGCAACAATTTTAGACAAAAAGAATCGGATTAAGAGTTTTTCCTAATGTGATTGAGTATCTCCAAAAAATTCTAATCCTACTGCAGGCTGTAGTGATACTCTAGTTCGAATACTACTACATAAACTCGACCTGCATGGGCCACCACTAAAAACGTGTCACGACCCGCACCCACTGTGAGGGTACGAGTACGTAACAACGCCTAGCCTACGCCGTAGTGTCGGCGGTAGAATGCTATTCTAGGTCATGAACTATAACTAACATAATATGAATACTCTCCAAAAAGAGTCCAACACAGAGGTGCAACTCAATCACAATCTAAGGTAGAATGAACACAATGGAAATAGATAAAAAAATTCTCAACTGAGGTACAGCAGAAAGAATAACAAGTCTCAACATCTCTAAATATACAACTCTGAAATAAGGACAACAACTAAATATGAGAAAGAAAGAACAGTCTAAGCTATCTACACTATGCAAGGTATCATCCTTAGCAGCTGCCTGAACCTCCCCTGGGGTCCAGGTCGCGAGTGTCATCTAGGCAAGCTCCAAGTAAGGGGTGCAGGGTTCCTCATCATCCTCTGTAAAATTTTCAACAGGTCCAGTCAGGACGGGAGCGAGCACAAAATATCTCACGCAGTTCATATCAAGTTAGAAAATATAAAGCATGCAATAGAGTAAGGTACATGAAACGCTGAAAGAAGAATGTATATGAAAAACAGTAGAGATTTGATAACAGGAAATATCTATATATGATAAGTAAGAACTGTAAGCCAACTGTGATTTAGAGTACAATATGGTTATGTAAACGGTCTAGGACAATGCAATGGTAACTCCATTGTACGTGGGTGTACAATAGACATATACAATAGTTATACAATATTGTACAATAGAATTTGAGTACATAACCAATTCTACTCCCCCTCCCCAATCAATACACAAGGATCCACTCCAGTTACGTTATCTTATACAATAGTGTACAATGTTATACAATAGATGTACAATATTATACAATAGATGTACAATGTTATACAATAGTTGTACAATGTTATACAATAGTGTACAATGGTCTATCCCTGGAACTTACGTGATAATTTATGTGATAATAAGAGTACAATATGCACAATGAGTATACAAGGATATGGGTATTCAATAAATACAATATGTAAGTGAAACGTACATCACAATATGTATTTAGTGAATACAAGGGGATAACATCTCAAAAGAAGATCCATATAGTACCAATCCGTGATAACAATCGTGTCAGCATCAAGTACAATAATCTAGAGCAAGAATGTAAATCCAGACAAGTATGAAACGGTCAGAGAATGTACTCGCCTCGTATCTGAATGTCTGAAGTAAATGTACTGTCCGAGATGAGGTACCTGACTCCTAGTTAGAGCAACACAAGTCAAGATGTATACAGGAGATGATAAATGTAATCTACTATGCATCTGCATGCTGTCTAGGTCAAACTAGACTAAAGTCAACTCTCGGTCAACTCTAGTCAACTAGACTAGTCAAACTAGGTTAACTAGGTCAAGTCCTAGCCCAAACAAGTCTAACAAGTCTCACTAGGCCTAACCAAGCCTAGTCTAGCAATCACACACCAATCACAAGGTTATACAAGTCAAACTAGACTCTATACTGACACACAGATACACCCCTAGGCTAAGAGCCTAGGCTATATCATGCCTATAACCCATCCATATCACAATCTACACAACCATATATATCTAATATAATACACATATTGATATAGCTATATATTATAATATAGAATACACATTAGCTTATAGGTTACCTATAATATATCACACATTTCATATATATCTAATATATACAATAGAACACACTCATATATATAGGATACCTATATATATATATCTCACAATATATATACATGTATTTAGAGAATAGGAAGGACACATGTGTGTGTTCATGGGTGTGTGTGAAGACATGAGAGGGTACAAGAGTGTGTGTGAATACAAGAGTGTGTGTGTGAGGCATGTGTGTGTGTGATAATGAGCTCTTAAGTGACAGGAATATGTATGCTAGAGTGTGTGCATTATAAAGTGTGTGTGGGTTAATGAGTTCACAGGAACCCAAGACAGGGAAACAATGTGCATTAGAGTGTGAAGGTGCCCTGTGTGTGTGCTGAAAAACATGAGATTGTGTGTGGTTTTATTCCCCAGGTGCAACCCCAAATGACAGTGTCATCAGGAACCCTTAGATGCTAATTCCCAGGAAACCAAAGTGATAGGAGAAACAGTGTCCTAAGTGTCTCAGTGTTCATGTGTGCATTTGTGCAAACATTCATATTTAACAAGCTAAGGCTCAATTATTGCTTTGTGTGTGTACATGAGTGTCAAGTGTTCCAGGAATAAATTTTCAGGTTTGTGTCTCAGGAAACCAGTGTTTAAGACAGCGTACAAAAATCAAAACAGGGTGTTAGAGTGTCAAGAATGAAGGCAGTGTACAGATGTGTCATTCTCCAGTTCCAAAAATATGGAACCGAGCTACGTGGCAAGGCCAGCGAGTACCGCTCCCAATGATTAACCCAATTTAATGGAATCAGTTGAGTAGCACTTAAGCTGTAACATGCAGTAAATAAAAAGTAATGCCCAGACGATCACAAATAACTAATCTCATCCACAAGTATGATCAAGGAACACATAGTGAATAATCTGAATAAAATCACAATGTGATAGCTAACAAGTCCGAAGTAATGATAATACAAATACTGAAAGAAAAGAGTTTTGCAGAAACAATCCCGTAGATACAATGCTGAATGAAGTAAACAGGAAGATAACTAGATCTGCCAACAGACTAACTAGATAATAAAGACTGATCAAGAAGAGCCCTACCACTGGAATAAGCTACTCTGCTGGATAAACTTCGTACTCTGGAACGGCTCCCGTGTTAAGTCCGGATCCGTAGACCTCCGTATAATCCTCGTCTAAATTTGGAGAGAAAACCAGGTCCTCCGCGGGACGTAACAAGGTACATAATATGCAAGCCAAAAGTACGAAAGTGTAGATACACGTAAGAAAGTAAAATGTAACTGCTAAGGGGTGAATCTAACATAACCAAGTAGAATGCTAATGCAATTTAAGAACATCACTCGAACACGCGGGCTGTCAAGGTATACCCCGGAGACCTGATAGGCACTCCGGCAACTATGAATACACCACAGTCCGGTAAGGACTGTGGTAAACTATGAAATCCCCGAAGCTCTGGAATGAGACAACGACATACTATGTGGGAAAGTAGCCCAAGCGCACGGTGTATGTTCTCCCCTCCCATGTGACCTTGCGAATCATATCCATGAGACGCTCGGTCGAATCCTCTAACTAGAACATCGAGTCATACTAGTAAGTACAGTATAAAGATCACAAGTCATCGTCCTAGAATCAATCCTGGATTTCCGTATAGCAAGATATAAATCATGTACGAGAATCCGACAATATAAGTAACCATGAACATGTCCTAGAGTCTGAATGTATACCGTAACGAATTGTTGCGATGACGCAAAATGTGGATATCTAATATCGATACCCGATGGCGCTAACGTCCATCGGCACCCGAATGTGATTCGGACGCGAAGTACCGAACACGGCCCTAGGTGTTGTAATAAATACACACAAATAAATTCAAGAATTTAATAATGTAACTGAAGTACAAGTATGGCAAGGTACACTTGCCTGGCTCCGGGTACTGAGGAGGAAAAGCTGATCCGTCGACCAAGTCCGATGAGTCCAAGGTGTAAAAAGGACCTAAGGAATAATTTAAAACTAGTTAATTTATTTAAACAAAACCCTAACTTATAAATAACTCCTAAAATATTGATATAATTTCTAATTAATTAATAATTCATTTATAAGGAGAAAAAGGATTTTAATAATAATATTTAATTAAACCCTCATTTATACACTCCAGTAACTATATACCCTCCCTTAGGCCATTTCCTCTCAAGTAAAACGTTCAACATTAATAAAATTTTTGCTTTGTCAGTATCATTCCTCCTTCCCATGACCAAGGACCACATAAAATCAAAGTCCCCTCCTGAGTAAGCCAAGTTGCAACCTAACAACCCTAAGGGGTATTGGTTTTGTCATAAATAATGAGAAGTGGTAGCATATTCTATTGTCTAATGCACACACAATATTTCTTCTAGGTGGTATTGTTGCCTCTCTATCCGCACTTAGACATTTGCCAACCCATCCTTACATATTGTAGGACTACTAACAGTGAAAATTAGTTACAGGAACATAGCCTCTCCTCCGTATGCACAGTACAACCCATGTCCTCTATCACCATCCTTCACTTGGTTGCATCATATACTCTCCAAACTCATGGTGATACCTACTCACGTTCTCCTATGTGGAAGCCGAACACATGCTGACATTAACCCTTCTCTTCCTCTCAAGATCGATAAATAACCATCATGAAACCAACCTGAAACTCTCAGTTGATATTACTGATGCTTACCATCTCTATTCTACCATTTCATTACATCACACTTATACTGCCATTTCCTGTTTAGAACACTCACCTCTAACTAAGTCATTTACTATTCTTCTCTTTATGTTATTTAACTCTAGATTCATGCTACTGAAACAAGAGCTTGCAAGCATTTCATGAATAAAGATCTACATCCTATACTTATGAACCAAAGATAATGAAAGACGAAGATTAAGAGGGGTGTCCAGATATATACCTAAGCGAAGGAGCCCTCAGAGTAACTTGCTGGTCGTGGAGGAACAAGATGATGGCAATAGTTCAACTGGATAGGGAGAGTTGCTGTCGAGAAGATGGAACTCGACCCCGACTGCTCGCCACGCGCCTCACGTTGCTTAGTTGCGGCGACTGCTCGCCTCGGGTCGGCTAGGAGGTCAACGACGGCGCGGAAGCTCGGTCGGACGTCGACGATGAGGAGGATGAAGGGCGGGTTGTCGACGATGGTGAGGAAGATGACTTCGACGGCTAGGGTTTCGTAGGAAGGAAGAAGAGAAGGAAGTTGCGGTTGCGGCTAGGTTTAGTAATGGGAGAGAAAAGGAGGAAGGGAGAAGAGAAACTATATAGGGAAGTAGTTTAGGGTTTGGCGTGAGCTGGAGGCTCAGTTGCAGGAGCCTGCTGTTGCAGGGCTGTTACACGAAAAAGGGTGTAGCGTATAGTTGGCTTTATGGAAGAAGCACAGTATAGCTTCAAAAATAAACATTTGGCTTCTAGCCCTAGGTGTTGGGCGTGGGTTTGGTGTTGGTGAGCCCGAAAGTAGCAGCTGTTGCTGCTCGAGCTATCGGTTTGGAATAAGGGCCCATGGTGTTGGGTCAGTCTGCACTTATTAGGAAATATTAAGTCATTCAATTGAATAAATATATACATGGGAATAATTGGTAAGCACAACCTATAATAATTTATGTAGAAAATTTAGAAACAAAAACAAATATCTCATCTATAAATGTTAGAAAATTATTTGTTTTCAATACAGCATAAGGGGATTTAGGTTGTAGGGCTGTTGGGCTATCTGGGCCTTTTACCTAAAATCATAAAGAATTATTAGAACATCTTATAGGTGTGTAAAAAAATATGGTAAGGTAAATAACTATTTTTAATACTAACTAACGTATATAATTTGCAAACATTATTACCACACTCATGTTGTACCACAAATAAGAATAACTAAGTATATGGTATTACTATTAATGGTAACAGGTATACTCTAACAAATTATATACACATATGAAAAATAAATTTAGAAAAAAAGAATTTTAAATTAGTAACAAGGGCGTATAAGTGAATACAACATATAAAATTAGTGATGATTTAACCACCTATAATAGAACACTACAATTGGGAATTCATTTGAAATAAATTAATTTGGTCAATACAATATTTAGTAAAATTTATAAAAAAAAAATATCATGAAGATGGGGGGCTCACATCCTCTCCCCCTTAGAAAATTTCGTCCCCGAAATTAAATTAAAAAAAGTGATGGCACGAATAGGAAAACGAGATTTTAAGAAAGATACTGTATTGAAATGATGTACGTAAATTCGTACCTCGATCCTCGAACAGATGGGGATAACGCTCCCGAATAGAGTCCTCGCGCTCCCAAGTTGACTCGCATGGAGAATGATACTTCCAAGCAACTCGGACAAGTCGAATCGTCTGTCCTCTCAAAACTTTCTCGCTGCGATCGACAATCGCGACAGGCTGCTCCACATTTGATAGGCTCGGTCCAACTGTAATCTCCGAATGGTCCAGCACGTGACTGGTGTCTGTCACGTACCTCCTCAACTGCGATACGTGAAAAACATCATGCACTCCCTCAAGTGACGTGGGTAAGGCAAGACGATAAGCCACCTTACCCACTCGCTCCAGAATGTCGAATGGTCCGATGTACCTCGGACTCAACTTGCCCCTGCTGCCAAATCTGATAGTTCTCCTAGTCAGCGATATCCTCAAGAATACATGATCGCCTTCCTTGAACTCCAAGGGTCGGCGGTGCGTATGAGCCCAGTGCTTCTGCCTATCCTGTGCTGCTCTGAGGTGTCTCTGAATTTGCTTCACCTTCTCCACTGTCTGTGTCACCAACTCAGGACCAAGTATCTGACGTTCTCCGACATCACTCCAACAGACTGGAGACCTACACTTCCTGCCGTACAGTACCTCGAAGGGTGCTTCTATATGCTCGCGTGGTAACTGTTGTTATATGAGAACTCGACCAAATATAGGTGATCCTCCCATGATCCTCCAAAGTCTAACATGCACGCCCTCAGTATATCCTCAAGTGTCTGGATCGTACGTTCTGACTGTCCGTCAGTCTGCGGATGATAAGCTGTGCTAAATTTGAGGCGAGTCCCCAAACTCTCCTGTATACTCCTCCAAAAGTGTGAAGTGAATCTGGAATCTCGATCCGACACAATGCTGACCGGTACTCCATGCAGACGCACTATCTGCCTCATGTACAAATCAGCAAGAATCTCCGTCGATTGCCCAACTCTGAAGGGCAAAAAATGGGCCGACTTGGTGAGTCGATCCACGATGACCCAAACTGCGTCCTTTCTGCTGGGGCTCCTCGGGAATCCAGTGACGAAGTCCATCGTGATGTGTTCCCACTTCCACTCGGAAATGGAAAGCGGCTGCAATAGCCCTGCAGACCTCTGGTGTTCGGCCTTGACCTGCTGACAGACCAAACATCTTGCTACAAATCGAGCAATCTCTCTCTTCATTCCATGCCACCAGTAATGCTGCCGTAGATCCCTGTACATCTTTGTACCTCCGGGATGAATAGAATATATCGAGCTATGCGCCTCTGTCATCAACTCCTGACGTAGCTCTCCACTCGGAACGCATAGGCGATCTCCACACCTTAACGTCCCATCCTCGTGAATCCGTAGCCCTGTCTGCTCGCCGGCCTCTGTCCTCTTCCGGAGTCTCCTGAATCTCGCATCTGTAGGTAGTGCGGCCTTGATCCTCTCAACCAAAGTGGACTGTACTTCAAGGGTAGATAACTGTCCGTCCATACCTGGCAGTACAACCTCTATCCCCAACTCCTGGAGATCCTCCAATAAATGACGCTGAGTCGTCAAGAAATAAGCCGTAGGCTTTCTGCTCAAAGCATCCGCCACGACATTCGCCTTACCCGGATGGTACTGTAACTCGATCTCAAAATCCTTCATCAGTTCCAGCCAACATCTTTGCCTCATGTTCAGCTCCTTCTGCGTAAAGACGTACTTCAGGCTCTTGTGATCAGTAAATATCTCTACCCGCTCACCATAAAGGTAGTGTCTCCATAGCTTTATTGCAAAAATCACTGCAGCTAGCTCCAAATCGTGCGTCGGGTAGTTCTTCTCGTGGATCCTCAACTGTCTCGATGCGTAGGCTACAACCTTGCCGTGCTGCATCAATACGCATCCTAGTTTGCTCCCGGATGCATCACTGTATACCACAAAGCCTCCAGATCCCGACGGTAGTGTCAAGATAGGTGCTGACGTCAGACGCTTCTTCTGCTCATCAAAAGCAGTCTGACACTCCCCTGTCCAGATGAACTCCTAGCCCTTATGCGTCAAACGCGTCATAGGCTCAGCAATCCTTGAGAAATTTTCTACGAACCTCTGATAATATTCGGCCAGTCCGAGAAAGCTCCTCACTTCTGTAACTGACATCGGTGCAGGCCAAGTCTTCACTGCTTCAATCTTCTCTGGATCCACTGCTAATCCGTCTCCTGTAATAATGTGCCCGAGGAAGGATACCTCGCTCAGACAGAACTCACACTTACTGAGCTTGGCATAGAGTCTTTCTCTTCTCAATGTCTCCAGCACGATCCTGAGATGCTCCTCATGCTCCTCGTAGCTCTTAGAGTACACCAAAATATCGTCAATAAACACCACCACGAACTTGTCCAAGTACTGGTGGAACACCTTGTTCATTAGACTCATGAACACTGCTGGTGCGTTAGTTAAACCAAACGGCATCACAAGGTACTCATAGTGTCCATACTTCGTCCGAAAGGCCGTCTTCGGAATGTCCTCCTTTTGTACCTTGATCTGGTGGTAGCCTGACCTGAGATCAATCTTCAAAAACACACAAGCACTACTCAATTGGTCAAATAAATCATCAATACGAGGCAACGGATACCTGTTCTTCACTGTCGCAGCATTCAAATCTCTGTAGTCGATGCACAGCCGTACCGACCCGTCCTTCTTCGGTACAAGCAATGCTGGAGCTCCCCATGGTGAAACACTAGCCCGAATAAAACCCAAATCCAATAGTTCATCTATCTGGATCTTCAACTCTCGTGCCTCCTTCGGTGCCAATCGATACACATGGGAAGTAATAGGTGGCATTCCTGGAGCTAGCTCGATAGAGAACTCTATCTCCCTATCTGGTGGCAATCCTGGAAGCTCCTCAGGAAAAACGTCCTCAAACTCCGAGACGATCGCCGGGCGTGCTGGTTCCTCCAATGCAATACATGCCTCAAGGGTGGGGTGATCATCCATCTCTACGGCTCCCCGAGAGAACTCAAACTCGGTGTGACCTGGGGATCAAAATATGACGCATCCACGTCGGCAATCTAACGTCGCATGGTACTGGCTCAACTAATCCATGCCAAGAACCACATCATAGTCTGGCATGGAGAAGACTAAAAATTGGGCACGTATCTCACGCCCGCAAACAACTACTGAACAAGATCTACATGTATCGCTAACAGGTACTATTCCGCCTCCCTTGAGAATTCTCATGGTCTTCGAAAGGGGTGCAGTAGCTACTCTATGGGTGGCCGCAAAACTAGCAGCTATGAATGAATGCATGGCACCAGAATCGAATAATGCTACTGCAGGTAATGAAGCAACTATAATAGTACCTGCAATGACTTCCCCAGCTGTCTCTGCCTCCTCAACTGTCATAGCGAAGGCCTGTCCACGTCCGTGTGCTCTAGTCTGCTGTCTGGCCTGCTGAAATCGGGCTGCCTGCGGTGCCAAGGGTGGCCTCCCCTGGTACCCTCCCGGTGCTGCTGGTCGTATCGCCCCAACTCCAGTATGGGGCGCTCTCGGACCCTGGTAGAAGGGCCTCGGTGCTGGAAATGCTAGTCGGTGCACCATCTGTGCTGCTCCACGATGCTCTGCGCAATCCCGCGCCTGGTGCTGATCTGATCCACAAACCAGGTATAGTCCCAGTTTGTGTCGACACTCCTTCGCTACATGGCCTACTCTGCCACAGTGATGGCAACTAGGGAGTCTAGGTGCTGCTGCCCTCTGCGACTGATGAATCTGGGGGCATTTTGCTGGTGGTCCCTGCTGTGCTCGAGCTGCTGGTGCTGATGAGTGGGAGCGCTTCATGCTAGCCTCCCTATGGTTGATGCGCTCCTGACGTCTGGCTGCTGTCAGGATATCTGATTACGAAGTAGGTGCGACTGATCCTACCAATCTCTATAGCTTAAAGCGCAGGCCATCATAGAACTTCTCGGCCTTCTTCTCCTCAGTGTCGATCAGATATGGGGCAAAACGGATCGGACGGAGGAACTCTGTGTTGTACTCCTCGACCGTCATACTGCCCTGGACAAGATGCATGAACTTGTCCCGAAGCTTCGCACATGCTGTAGCTGGAATAAACATCTCCTTGAAAAGCCTGGAGAACTCCTCCCAAGTGACCCGGTCGGGTCCTAACTGATGCTCCTCGGCCAACCACCAATGGTGTGCGTTGCCCGTCAGCTGCATTCTGACGGCCTTCATCCATCTGTCCTTTGGAAGCTCTGCAGCCTCCAACTGGTGCTCGATGCTAGTAAGCCATGCATGAACCTCTGTAGGCTTCTCTGTGCCCGAAAATGGAAGGGGTGCCATGTGACGAAAGTCCTTGATAGACCCCGTCGAAGGCCGTCGCTCCGGTGGTGTCACCTGCTCCAGCGCAGTGACGATACTCTCCCTCAGAGTATCCGCCTGGTGTTGCTGAGCCTGCTGTTGTGCCTGATACTGAATCTGCTGTTGGGCCTGCATCATAGCGTAAAACATCTGATACATCTGCTGCCCATCTGCCTGCTATCCTGGCGGTAGAAATGGCATGTATGGCATCTGCTGTGGAGGCGGAGGCAGTGGCTGCTGCCGCGGCTCTGTCCGCTGCGGCTGATACGGCTCTGGCTGTGTCTGGTGGTGCTGCTCGGCTGGTAGCCCCTCAGTCTGTTGAGAAATCTGAACCTGGGGAGCAGGGGTCAGCATGAGTGTCTGCCTCAGGGTCGGCTCGTCAGACGATACGGAGTCCCGGGGGACACCGTCCTGCTGCGCCACTCGTCCACTTCGGAGATTCATACTCTGAAAGCAGATAAGCGAAAAATTAGCGACTTGGAATCAAACATGATGTAAATTTGGTAATGAAAACGATAATGAGGTGTCATAGAGAGGTATTCAAGCAATTAGATGAGATCTCTAAGTTCTAATCCTAAATGCAGGCTCGCTTGGCACACTTAGGTAACCAAGACGATTTAAATCTGGACCTGCATGGGCCACCACAAAAACCATGTCATGCCCCAGTTCTAAAAATATGGAGCCGAGCTACGTGGCAAGGCCAGCGAGTACCGCTTCCAATGATTAACCCAATTTAATGGAATCAGTTGAGTAGCACTTAAGCTGTAACATGCAGTAAATAAAAAGTAATGCCCAGATGATCACAAATAACTAATCTCATCCACAAGTATGATCAAGGAACACATAGTGAATAATCTGAATAAAATCACAATGTGATAGCTAACAAGTCCAAAGTAATGATAATACAAATACTGAAAGAAAAGAGTCGTGTGGAAACAATCCCGCAGATACAATGCTGAATGAAGTAAACAGGAAGATAACTAGATCTGCCAACAGACTAACTAGATAATGAAGACAGATCAAGAAGAGCCCTACCACTGGAATAAGCTACTCTACTGGATAAACTTCGTCCTCTGGAACGGCTCCCGTGTCAAGTCCGAATCCGTAGACCTCCATATAATCCTCGTCTAAATCTGGAGAGAAAACCAGGTCCTCAGCGGGACGTAACAAGGTACATAATATGCAAGCCAAAAGTACGGAAGTGTAGATACACGTAAGAAAGTAAAATGTAACTGCAAGGTGTGAATTTAACATAACCAACTAGAATGCTAATGCAATTTAAGAACATCACTCGAACACGCGGGCTGTCAAGGTATACCCCGGAGACCTGATAGGCACTCCGGCAACTATGAATACACCACAGTCCGGTAAGGACTGTGGTAAACTATGAAATTCCCGAAGCTCTGGAATGAGACAAAGGCATACTATGTGGGAAAGTAGCCCAAGCGCACGGTGTCACTACAAGAAAAAAGGCTTTTCTTGACGGTTTTTCCCCGTCAAGAAAGACTTTTCTTGACGGTTCTGAAACCGTCATCTAGGCCCCCGTCAAGAAAAGTCGACACTTTTCTTGACGGTTTTTTGTTTGTTTTCTTGACGGTTTTAAACCGTCAAGTAAGAAGCTTTTCTTGACGGTTTTAACCCGTCAATAAAGTCCAAAAAAAACGTCAAGGAAAGTGTCTACTTTTCTTGACGGGGGCCTAGATGACGGCTAAAGACCGTCAAGAAAAGTCTTTCTTGACGGGGAAAAACCGTCAATAAAAACGTTTGTTGATGTTTCAAAACCGTCAAGAAATGATGTTTATTGCAGAGTTCAGCTTTTTGTTGACGTTTTATAACCGTCAAGAGAAGTTAATTTTTGTTTAACCAAAATTCTATTTATAATTATATATTATATAATTCCCTTTGCCAATTAAGGAGAACACACACAATATTATAATACACAATCTTTTTATTGATCACAAATACACTGTTTGTACATCGCAAACATCCAAAAAATGATATATATACAAAGTATAAAAAAAAAGTCTTCTCATGATAGGAGGAAGAAGAGTACAAATAATCATATGGAAGACCATAATCACGATGGTGATAAGGTGATAATCTGAGCTTGAGTTTCTTTAAGAGTCTTCTCAAGATTGAGGAAGCTGCTTCTCATTACCAGCCCTCCTCTGATTCGCACTTATGAGCTGCTTCTTTAATTTCTTCTCCAGCATCCTTCAAGAGACCAAAAAACAATAACATTAAGCAAAAGAAAGATATATGAATAAAGTGATACCATGGTGCATCAAGTCGATGCCGCATCCAAGAGCTTCAGTTGAGGTTGGATAAGAAACAATAGGCCCTTCTACGTAGTCAATTTCATTGTCAGGTATAGCAGGCCTCACTCGACAGAAAACTCGGATGTTTCCTTTTGAGTTCCTACATAATAAATACTGCTCAGGTAACAACCTTTTCAGGTAATAGTGTGCATAAGTAAATCAAATAGTTACCAATATAGTATTGTGTAACTTTTTACGCAATTTTTCTCCATCGATAATTTTAATTTCAGCATCTGCAATGCGACTTTGCAAATCTTGTATGGGTAAGTTGCAAATCCAAATCCAAATCACAAACCTGTGTGATGATGAATAAAAGATGAATTAAACCATTTAATCGTGCAAGGACCTCATAAACCCCATAATTTGTTGCCACAAATAATGCAAGACGACAATGGGCTACGAAAGCGTTATTTCAATCTTTCGATCCAAAAGTGTCGAGAAACGTACAAGGGGTCCCAACATTAGCAAGTTAAAGGGTGCATTGAGTTTCTAATAGAAAGAATTGCAAACTTATATATAGTTCACTACACTTCATGAAGTAATACATAAAAAATTTGAAGTTCACCTATTCTTCAAATCCTTATAATTTACTTGAAGAACTGCCATTCCTTATATAAGGCTATACTCAGTGTAAAATAAAAAGAAATTTTGAATGTTAGTAATAGATTTTTTTAGGATTTGAAGTTCACCTCTTCATCAAATCTAGGACTTGAGCGTGTGAATCCAGAGCGGAGTCTTCTTCAGAGTGCACTGGGCTGCATAGACAGCAGAGGCAGCAATCATAGAGGGGCAGTAGGCGGTCATCGAGTACTGCATCAACCCCAACTCCGCCAAAAAGAAGACCATATGTTCCATCTACATGCACACATGCATGCATCAATCAATTCAAGCTAGGAATAAATTTAGGACACATAATCAACAACATGTAATTAACTAACTATTTTTCTTCAAAACCTCTGTGTGTACCTCTTTATCGCACAATGCAGCCTTGAGAAAGTGTACGTAGGGTGTTGGGACAGTTAGGCTCCATTCGAGCTTGTTAAGGATTCCCTTCTCCATTGCCATGATCTCTTCTCTGCTGTAGCATTGTCCGAAATGGTTATGAAATCATTTACCTGCAAAAATTATAGACAACTTAGGATGATAAGCATAAGTTATGCAAAATTTGCAGGCCAACTTTGTGGGAACACCCAAATTGTAGAATCACATCGTATTGACCTATACTTCTCATGGTGCCCATATGTTGTCTTCCAAATGAACATGACAATAAAAATGTGTATCCTAAAAAAGAAAGATACACTAAGCAATCTCATCATGGATTGCAAAACCAAGCAATCACTATACTTGTTACAAATAGGCGAAGAAACGATAATGTCTATCATTGCATGAATCTTATAGAATGATGTTAGTAGCAATCTGGAAACAGAAGCATTAACGATTGAATATCTGAAAGCCTTGACAATAAATGTTATTCCAAGGGCTAAGGCATGCATCTCTGTAACAAGCAGACAATGAGGTAATTAACTGTGACCAAAACAACTATGATGTAAGCACTATTCCACAAAAAAATGGTAAACCAGTTCCTATCTATAGGATAATATTCTCAGAGCTCAATGTAAGGTTAAACAAGATACAATAGACCCAGGAACTATAACCATGTGTGCAATCACAAAATTTTGGATTTTAATGTTAACATACACAAGACAACTACAGTTACTAGGATAGATACATATTCTCTAGAGAACATAATTGCCTTAGGAAAACATAGCCAAGAACTGATACTTATGATACTGGAATATGGAAACAAACCCCGGTTTACCTGAATATGGAAACAAACCCCATGAGTTTAGATTGGAAAAAAACATGCATCATAATCAAATGAACTCAAATTTACAGTGATCATAAAATGCACCTTGAGCATGGCAACTATATAACAATAGCATGCAACCTGCGAATAGCATGTGTAAAGCATGTGTGAAGCATGCTTTACACATGCTTCACACATGCTATTCGCAGGTTGCTCCAATAGCTAAGCTCGAGAATCAGGTGATCATCGTGCAAGTAAGCCCCAATAGCATCCAATTGGAGGTGATAAAGCATAAGCTAATAGAGCCAACCATGTTCTGTCCATTACAGAATCATTTTAAATAGGAAGAGAGCATGGTTATCCGGTGATTACCACACAGATCAGTCCTAGGTCAGTCCCAGAAGAATCTACTTATTTCAATATTTTTCGAAGGAGAGCTTCTAACTTTTTTCTGTGATGCAGATATGAGAAGCAGCTGGAGAAGTTCTGCGAGTTCATGGATTCCATATTGGACTTACCAACTCCAGAAGTCACGCTGGAGAATTCGTCATTCATGGACAAGGTGAAGGACAAGTTGCACAAGTCGGAGTTCTGGAGGCGTTGTCTCCAATAGGTTTTCACACTGGGATAGAAGGACATGGTGTAAGTGCACAAGAAAGTAATCATCAGTTGCATCATGATTTAGATCCTGAGTTTGTACCTGAATGTTCTTTTCTTGAAACAATGCTTCACAGGTATTTTATGGACTTTTTAGTTTCACCTGCATCAAAGGTTCTCAAGAATTGGTTTGAGGTCATCATACTTAAGTGTTCTTTGCATGTTGGCAATCTTCTGTCCTCATCAAATAAAATTTTAGCAAGTCATAATCTATTATGATTTAGTTGTTACTATTTGATGTTTCCAGATAAATTTCTACTTAAAAGTACTTGAATTTTATTCCATTTGACCTGCAAAATTTTACATCATCTCATCTAATATATTATATTTCACATTGTACCTAAGTCATTCACTTTCTTACCACATTTGTTGTTGTTGTGTTGTAATAAAATTTTCTTTGTATCAAAATTTAAAGATAAGTGCTTAGCTCATCTATGTTAATATGATCTGATCCTAAATGCGTTGGGTTAATTGTTGGATGTTTGCAGACAGAGGTACTGAAGGCAACACTTGCTAGATGCTGTGATTGGGAGTATGGTAACTATTCCTCAAACTACTTTCTTTTTTTCATTTAAAATATGAACGATTAAATTTTTAAGTTAATCACAATTATAGTACTTCTTAACGTACATAATAGCAGAACATGCTGTTTTGCCTTCTTAAAGGAAGATCTATAACATTGGAAGTTTGTGGGACTTCATTCTTTACTTTGATCAAGCAGTATAATATTGCTTACTGTAAAAATTGGAAATCTGTTTGATAAATTGTGCTTCTTCTTGGTTAGATCTTGAATAGAGGAAATATTCTAAAATTTTGAATGCGCATGATTCTAGTTTTTTTTTGTATGTGTACTGTCTTGTTGGGTTTTCCTTTTTAATATATTTTTAATGGTATTTTAACTTTAATGTTTGCCTTAAGAAAATAAAATAATGTAGTGGTACCTGAATTTTTGTTTTTTCGGCTTTGGATGCGAAGTATCAGCCATTTGAAAATGAACATTTTGATCCAGGTAAAACTTAACACCGGCCTTGTTTTGGTTTATTAATGGTATTTTAACTTTAATGTCTGTCTTAAGAAAACAAAATAATGTTGTGGTCTCTGAATTTTTGTTTTTTGGCTTTGGATGCAGAGAAGTATCAGCCATTTGAAAATGGACATTTTTATCCAGGTAAAACTTAACACTAACCTTGTTTTGGTTTATTATCTTAAGTTTCTAATTGAAACTTGTCTATCTACTCAAATTCTTTATGGACAAAAAATTGAGTTATGTGGGTCCTACTGCCTTAATCGTAAAATTTGGTGTATTGTGATTTAGTTGGTGATAGTTTCTCTTTGAGAAGCTGTAGTCAGCAAGGATGACTACATATGATTCAGAATTTTGAGATATGAGTGGGCTCCTCTACTTTTTACGAGATTCTATATTTGAATTCCTTGGGAGGTGTGTTGTTTAAGTGTGGAGTGGAAATGAATAGCTCTAAGTTAATTGTATTTTGTTGAGAATAACTGATATCAAAATACATCCATTTTCATGCCATAACATCTGTGAACTTGCTAGGGAAATTTGAATATGTAACATTGTTATTACAAACCAAGTTAATATTTGTGTAGTAGGATGGATGGAATCATAAACTTAAGAGTATAAAATCTAGCATTTTATTGATTTGAATATATAAGTTATCACTGAAGTCTAGTATTATAGAGGAAATGAGCTCAATTACACTAACGATAATCCTTCTATATGTTAAATACGCAAACTTAAGAGTAGAAAATCTAGCAATTTATTGATTTGGACATGTGTTGATACCTTATTGCAGGGAGAATGATACGGACATTGCATTTGCTCAGGATGCCATAGATGAATACAAGATATTATGATTCTTTACTTGCAAACAGGCATGGGCACATTTGTAATAGTAGATATTATATTTATTTCATTAATTTAGAATGATATGTTCATATATTTTAGTTATTACTTGATTGCATGGAAGAGGAAAGGATAAAAGAGGAGGGTTTGGCAGGAAGGTTTGTGCTTGTATGAACAGATGTTAAGATGGAATGTACCTTATAGTTACATTGGCAGTTCCCATATATAAACAGTTTCGATTAAGAATAATATTATTTCATGTGACTGATTTGCCCAACTTTTGTTGCTCATATAGTAAAAATGTTGTATTTGATCAATAAAAGATTATTTTATAAATTATATATTGCTGAACTTATAATGTTAATTGGAATGTGGTTTAATTATTCATTGGGAAGCTGGTTGATTACAAATGCATGGCAAATATATTCAAATTATATATTTTTTAAATAACTTTATCTATACCGACGTTTTTGTCAAAACGTTAGAAAATTGTTGGAAAAAGGTTGGGAAAGCAAATCTCAATGTTTTTGCAAAAGATTGGGAAAGTAGTCCAATTTTCAATGTTTTTGTAAAGTGTTGGGAAATTTCACATGTTATTGCACAATTTTCGACGTTTATTAAACGTTGCTGCAAACGTCGGTAATACATATGCCAACGTTTATCTGAAATGTCGTAAATTCCCAACTAGGGCAACGACGACGTTTGTAGAAAATGTTGAAAAAACGTTGGGAATACATATGCCAACGTTTTTTTTACCTTTTTTCGACATTTATAAAACGTTGGGAAAAATTAATTTTCTTGTAGTGCACCTTGCAATCCAATCTCCTATCTGACATTTGAAATACCTTAGTAAATGTCTATATTTTGAACCTTAAACAAAGATAAAAAAAATTAAGAAACAACATATCATTCTACAATACGCCTTCACAAATGTTGCAGGCAATCTGCCACCAGTTACACTCCAACATTTAACAGGGATGGTCACAAGCCTTGAGATATTACCTTATTACAGAAAATATAATTAACAACCATACAAATTGTGTCGAGCTCACCCAAGTCATCCATCTGACACCGGGTTCTATTTAGTCTTTATGTAGAATTAGGAAATCTCGAACCATACTGAACTTACGATTGTTACCGGGTCTACCTAATGCATGTTCAAAAAAAAAACACATCACACACCAGCATATTTCGACCTACAAGATGCATATCGTAATCTAACTATAGAAAGTACATGCATTTAAAATTATCAACTGAAATATAAGTATATAAATGTTTTTGGATTAGAAAGTAACTGCATAAATTTGGCACCACAAAAAAAAGTTATAATTAATAGTAAGATAGAACCACCCCTCATCAAAACCTTTTGTGACCTGCATCAATGCGAGGTTGGATCAAATTTGAAAGTTCAGTCCATCATCAGGTGAGACTTCCTCCCAGAACCCTAATTTCGACCATATTTCTTCAAAAATATATCAACAATTTAAAAAATCTAAAAAAATTCATACCGAGAAGATTGCATTACTTCGATCTGAGAACGAATCAAACCCTAAGTTCACTCATAAAAAAACCCTAGAATAAGAAGAAAGGAAAGATAAATCGAACCTAGGCAACTCCTCGTCCTCGAGATCATCGTCGTCGAGATCCAAACGGCTGCGTCGTCGAAGAAGCAGAGCACGCTACCACGCCTAAAGCAATAGCCGAGGTGACAACTGAACCAGCAAACCCAAAGCAGTGGCCGAGGGCCGACGGGGTGGCGAGTAGCAAGAGGGAAACGAAAGCCTGCAGCGATTTGGCGAGCAGACCTAGGAACAAACAGGTGGTGAGCATTGTAGCAACAAAAAAGGAAGTGAAAAGAATGCTAAAGTTGCTTGAGATGTTCCTACTAGCGGCATCGAGGGAGACGTGTAGTTGCACGAAGATGGCGACGATCTACTTCTCCCGGGAGGAGATGGCGAGAAGGGAGGCGACGGAGGCGAGGGAGGAGAGTGCGAATGCCAAGTAGGATAGAAACCCAAATTTTAGAAATCCCCATTGGAGATAGCCTTAGTAGATTAAAAAGAACCATCGACCGTCAATAAATATAAACATTTCAAAAATATTACCAAATGACAGCTGAAAAAAGTGCGCCAATTTTTTTCGCACATAGATTAGTTGACGGTTATTGCCAAACCGTCAATAAAAAAACTAACATTTATTGACGGATCCTCTAAAACCGTCAACTATTATGCTATAAAATTGCTAAAATGACATAAAACAACGCATTTCTTGACGTAAGGCTAAAACCGTCAAGATAACCCCTTTCTTTGACGGTTTTTCACGACCGTCGAGAAATAAACCGTCAATAAACGTCATTTTTCTTGTAGTGTGTATGTTCTTCCCTCCCATGTGACCTTGCGAATCATATCCATGAGACGCTCGGTCGAATCCTCTAACTAGAACATCGAGTCATACTAGTAAGTACAGTATAAAGATCACAAGTCATCGTCCTAGAATCAATCCTGGATTTTCGTATAGCAAGATATAAATCACGTACGAGAATCCGACAATATAAGTAACCATGAACATGTCCTAGAGTCTGAATGTGTATCATAACGAATTGTCGGGGTAACGCAAAATGTGGATATCTAATATCAATACCCGATGGCGCTAACGTCCATCGGCACCCGAATGTGATTCGGACGTGAAGTACCGAACACGGCCCTAGGGGTTGTAATAAAATACACACAAATAAATTTAAAGAATTTAATAATGTAACTGAAGTGCAAGTATGGCAAGGTACACTTGCCTGGCTCCGGGTACTGAAGAGGAAAAGCTGATCCGACGTCCAAGTCCGATGAGTCCAATGTGTAAAAAGGACCTAAAGAATAATTTTAAAACTAGTTAATTTATTTAAACAAACCCTAATCTTATAAATAACTCCTAAAATATTGATATAATTTTCTAATTAATTAATAATTCATTTATAAGGAGAAAAAGAATTTTAATGATAATATTTAATTAAACCCTAATTTATACATGACTCCAGTAACTATATACCCTCCCTTAGGCCATTTCCTCTCAAGTTAAATGTTCAACATTAAAATTTTTTTTTTTGCTTTGTCAGCATCATTCCTCCTTCCCATGACCAAGGACCACATAAAATCAAAGTCCCCTCCTGAGTAAGCCAAGTTGCAACCTAACAACCCAAGGGGTATTGGTTTATTCATAAATAATGAGAAGTGGTAGCATATTCTAGTGTCTAAGCACACACAATATTTCTTCTAGGTGGTATTGTTGCCTCTCTATCCACACTTAGACATTTGCCAACCCATCCTTACATATTGTAGGACTACTAACAGTGAAAATTGTTACAGGAACATAGCCTTTCCTCCGTATGCACAGTACAACCCATGTCCTCTATCACCATCCTTCACTTGGTTGCATCATATACTCTCCAAACTCATGGTGATATCTACTCATGTTCTCCTATGTGGAAGCCGAACAAATGCTGACATTAACCCTTCTCTTCCTCTCAAGATCGATAAATAACCACATGAAACCAACTGAAACTCTCAGTTGATATTACTGATGCTTACCATCTCTATTCTACCATTTCATTACATCACACTTATACTGCCATTTCCTGTTTAGAACACTCACCTCTAACTAAGTCATTTACTATTCTTCTCTTTATGTTATTTAACTCTAGATTCATGCTACTGAAACAAGAGCTTGCAAGCATTTCATGAATAAAGATCTACATCCTATACTTATGAACCAAAGATAATGAAAGACGAAGATTAAGAGGGGTGTCCAGATATATACCTAAGCGAAGGAGCCCTCGGAGTAACTTGCTGGTCGTAAAGGAACAAGATGATGGCAATAGTTCAACTGGATAGGGAGAGTTGCTGTCGAGAAGACGGAACTCGACCCCGACTGCTTGCCACGTGCCTCACGTTGCTTAGTTGCGGCGACTGCTCGCCTCGGGTCGGATAGGAGGTCAACGACGGCGCGGAAGCTCGGTCGGACGTCGACGATGAGGAGGATGAAGGGCGGGTTGTCGACGATGGTGAGGAAGATGACTTCGACGGCTAGGGTTTCGTGGGAAGGAAGAAGAGAAGGAAGTTGCGGTTACGGCTAGGTTTAGTAATGGGAGAGAAAAGGAGGAAGGAAGAAGAGAAACTATATAGGGAAGTGGTTTAGGGTTTGGCGTGAGCTGGAGGCTCGGTCGCAGGAGCCTGCTGTTGCAGGGCTGTTACACGAAAAAGGGTGTAGCGTATAGTTGGCTTTAGGGAAGAAGCACAGTATAGCTTCAAAAATAAATATTTGGCTTCTAGCCCTAGGTGTTGGGCGTGGGTTTGGTGTTGGTGAGCCCGAAAGTAGCAGCTATTGCTGCTCGAGCTATCGGTTTGGAATAAGGGCCCATGGTGTTGGGTCAGTCTGCACTTATTAGGAAATATTATGTCATTCAATTGAATAAATATATACGTGGGAATAATTGGTAAGCACAACCTATAATAATTTATGTAGAAAATTTAGAAACAAAAACAAATATCTCATCTATAAATGTTAGAAAATTATTTGTTTTCAATACAGCATAAGGGGATTTATGTTGTAGGGCTGTTGGGCTGTCTGGGCCTTATACCCAAAATCATAAAGAATTATTAGAACATCTTATAGGTGTGTAAAAAAAAATATGGTAAGGTAAATAACTATTTTTAATACTAACTAACGTATATAATTTGCAAACATTATTACCACACTCATGTAGTACCACAAATAAGAATAACTAAGTATATGGTATTACTATTAATGGTAACAGGTATACTCTAACAAATTATATACACATATGAAAAATAAATTTAGAAAAAAAGAATTTTAAATTAGTAACAAGGGCGTATAAGTGAATATAACATATAAAATTAGTGATGATTTAACCACCTATAATAGAACACTACAATTGGGAATTCATTTGAAATAAATTAATTTGGTCAATACAATATTTAGTAAAATTTATAAAAAAAAATATCATGAAGATGGGGGGCTCACAAGATGTTTAGACATGTGTGTAAGATGGACCAATGTGGCAGGAACATTCAGTGAATACTAAGAAACCCCAGGTTTCAGAATTGAACCCAGGTTTCAACTCAAGTGACAGGATATACAAAGTATCATAGTGTTGTGTACAAAATTGAATCATAATCTCAGGAAATCATAAACATACTTCTCAGGAACTTATAGGAAATAAAATCTCAGTTTTCAGTCCTTGAACCCAATTCAAGGACAATCATGAAACCCAAATCAACTCAACAAGTTTAAACAACCTGAAAATTAACCCCCAAGTTCAGATTTACATATAGGAACTCAGTTCTCAGGTTTTCCCTGTGCGTGTGTGTTAGCATGGATACATAGGAGTGTTAGGCAATGGCAATGTCAATGAAGCTAACAGTATAGAGTAATTAGGAAGACAGTGATGTGAATACAGTGAATAGATATGTATGCAAATCTCAGGAATCATTTCAAAATCATTGATTGGTGATAAAATTAGGAAATCAAGTAATGCAGTTCAAAGTCTAAGCCCATAATCGAAATCCCCATTCCCCTTTTTAAATTTAGTTTAACAAAACTGTGAAGAGGAAACATGAGTAAATGTCCATTCTCAGGAAATCAGTCTTCAAAAAAAAAAAAATTCAGTGTGTCAATGTGTGTCAAGTGTCACAGGGTGTCCTTTAGGTGTCCAAGTGTTCTCAGATTTTAGAAACCAATGATCAGAACATAGTTTAGTCTATTAATTCTCAGGAACTCAAAACGAAACCAAAACCTATGCATCAACACAAATCAAGGTTAATATGTACTACAATTCTAACACATGTAGGTGATCTACTCAACATTTAAGAAATCACAAACTCAGAAAATGAAATTAACTTGGAAAAAATATAGTGCAGTTAAGATGTATCAGTCCAAATAGGAATCAATGATTTCGAAACCAGTTAACCATCAAGATTTCAATCTAATCTACTCATCACTCATAGCACATGCAGGTGAGCTAAATCTAAACATTCATCATCATTAGAATCAGTAAAATAACAATTTAAACCCAAGGAAACTGAAGAGCAGTATACCATAAACACTGATATAGACAGTATCAGTCATATTGGGAAACCAAAATTGAATATTAAAAACATATTAATATGTTAAACTAATAGTTGGTAATTATGCTAGGGTGTTTATACATGCCATATAGTGTAAATGTGTCCCACCACGAGGACACAGACGTGTCCAAACCAAGAAAAACCCAAATCGAGCACAACACAGACACAACTAAACAGTACAGTGTCGTGCACGTGTTCCAGAGAGTCTAGGACACGATACGATACGAATCAAGTCTCGTGATCATACTTGTGGGTTCGCCTAGTATAGCTCTAGGTCTGACACAGCCTGACACGGGTCCATGTGTCGTCGTGTCCGACTTACAAGGCCGTATCCGAACCGAAAAAAGAGAATGAACCATTAGTGTAAAACCCGTGCAGAGCGAAACTCGTGTCCGACACGACACCACTGGACTCCAGACTCGAGGGGTGACCTGACAGTCATTGCCCCTTGGTCTGTGCCAAGTGGCACGAGTCCAATCGCTGTGTCCGCGAAGTACTGGACCCCTAGCAGCAGGGCAGTGCAGCTCGCACGCGCTCGGGCGTGTCCACGGGTCCAGTACGACCCCGGCACGGCACGAAATGTGTCCAAATCAACAGAAACCCATAAGCGACCTAAAAACTTAATTTCCTATTCAATTACTTCCTGAAAAATCGATCGAAATGCCCACTGTGGCATTTCGTCGAACACCTGTGTACAGTCACTGATACGTGTCCGATATGGACACGTACATGACACGAAATGGAACAAACCCTATTCCTACAGGATCAGGACACCTAGGGCTTCCTAACCATACAAAGAAATTGAAATTTCATGAAGGGAAATGGGATTTACCTATGTGTGTTCCTTCACAAGAAAAGCTCCCAAAAGTGAGATCTCCTCAAGCTAGCCAATGGCTCCAAATTATATCAAACCTGACAATGGTCTCCACCAACAGTAGGGGGATACTAATTAGGTCACAAAGGAAGAAGTTGTAATGAAAATGGACTAATATTGAATAAACTATGAAGAAGTTTCAATGGAGAACAAACCTTTCCTTAGAAAAATGAAGGGATGAATAAAAAGGAGGCACAAACTTTGAGAGGGATTTTATAGTGTTGGGGGGGGGGGGGGGGGGATCCCTAGACTGGTCATAAATGCTAGGGTTAGGGTTTTGGGATGAATCTAATGGCTCTCATTCCATCTAGCCTATTCAATGGCCTAGAATCTAGGTTTCCCTTAGTCAAGTTGCAACCTATACATTCTAACTATTATGACTTAAACCCATCTAATAGATAATAACTAATACTCTCTATGACTAACTAGACTAGCCATGACTAATTTAGGTTAGGTCCAAACTAGGTTAGGAGTAATCTAAACCACAAGGCTATCAATTAATGATATTAAAATCACACCATTCAAAATAAATCATTTAAATTCCTAAAATATATTAAATTCAAATAATTAAAAAATGACAAAAATATCCACAAACTAAAAATGATAAATGAAATACCCTAATCACATGGCTAGGCTCTAGGGTAGACAGTCTCTACGATTTCACTAGCAAAACACCAAAATCACAATTCATGATTTTAAATAGTTTAAAAATAATTAAAAATCACCAAAAATTATAATATGAAATAAATATCAATAAATAATAACTATAATTACAAAATTTTAAAATTACCCTCATCTGGAAAACTGGGTGTTACACCGTCGACCCAAAGAGTTGGCATCGACCTGATAAAGAATCGATGCAAGGCTTACATTGGCCCGTCAAAGATGAATCCAGACTTAGACTTTCAAAGGCGCGTTCGGAGTATCGCTCGGCCGATACAAACATCGCTAAGGTGGGTAGCTCCGATGAACCCGTCTTTGCTTAGCCTAGACACATAACAATACGAACACTATTGCTAAAATCGCTAGGCGATAACACCGTGCATGCTAATAAATGACTCAACGCACCTAGCTAAGGGAATAATCCCATCTTGTATGCTTGTTTAGAACATGGAAAAGAACTCAAAAATTATAGGAACTCTCGCACCGCGCTCCACGCTCGTGCTAAGGCACAAGCTTACATTCAAGTCCCCTATGCGTTCAACAATAAAACAATGAATGGTTTACAAAAATAAAACGGAAGACTATCGACATAGTCGTTCCGAGTAGAATATAGCAACATTGGAAGACTTTGGGACCGATGGGTCGCCAAGGCGACTCCCGCACGGGGAGTTGTATAATGTATGAACGAATGAATGAATGAACGAATAAGTGAATGAATGAATCAACGAATGAATGAATGAGTATGAGAATAAATGAATATGTGAATGAATCAATGAACGAACGGACAAGTGAAAGAAAGAAAAGAAAGAATGAATAAAAGATAAGAAAGAAAGGAATGGTTGGCGACAGGTATGACGGGGACGTGCATCGGGGCTCGCTACCCATGTTGCACGGACGCCGCCGCCAACCTGGTCGATAACGTATTATGGCTAAGGGTTAGCCTATGGCTCAGAGACAGCCGTTAAGTTAAAATGACAAACAAAACGAAATGGTCGTGGACAATCCCCTCGTATACGGGAGGTAGGAGAAATAAGGGATTTCACGGCATGATCAAAGGGAGGATCGTGGCCGGCCTAGACGGGATCATGGCTTATGGGCTGCTTGGGTGCGGGCTTGGCCACCCAGTAGACGTAAGTGCAGGATATTTTAAAAGACTATCAAGGTGATACCAGCCATTACGCTATGATAGGTGAGAATACCAAAGAAGAATATGTCCAAATTGGCTTGTGGTGCCAGCGACCGGTGCATATAGATTAAGTGAGCTTTGCTGGTGGCAATCCACGTGCAAGTCCTTGTATTGAAACAAAGTAGTCTAAGTTAACTGAATGAAGCACCTTCTGAACAGGCTTGAATGTAACACACCAAATGATAAAGAGTACTTCATGCAAATGAGTTAGAAAACACGACTACGATGAGCTAAAATCTGAGGCAAGGACACGCCCTCGACACTGAATGTTTACGAGAATCACGTTAAGTTATTACATATGAATTATTGACTAACTTGGTTTACTTTGGACAGGGAAGGCCGAACGGTAAGTATGGGTAAAGTCGTGCATGTATTTCCATACAACACATTAAAATCGGTAACACGAGATAGGTCATGAATTTGCCATGAAACTGACCCTAAGGAAAGATTAAAAAGACAATGAATGATAGACGGTACACAAAAGTAAATAGAACGTGTTTTGTAATAATAGCATTGTGGGTGAGCTAGCCTCCCCACCAGTGCATAACAATGTACTGATAACCCCACAGTTTGCTTGCAGGACGCAGGAGATATCGTCAGGTGCGGAGCTTCCCTCGAACGTGCTAAGGCGCGGAGCCAACTCTGGAGCCTTGGAGCATTGCAAGGAGCTGAAGCACTATATACAGGACATAATGTATCGGAACATCGCCATGAATCATTCCATGTTGTAAGCCACTTGGCATGCCTTTTATGTTTCAGAGAGAGGGAGCTTGAGAGACTTGTAAACTCGGCCTAGCGCCGCTTGTAAACTTTTTAAAAATTAATAAAGAGTTTGAATTCGCTTCAATTTGTGTTCATTTACTTTCTACTGCAAATAAGGACACTCTGTGCGACTGTGGCCTAGCTCAAATCGACCGTTACTGGACTTAGCCTTGCACGGGCGCAACCTAGGCCCGTGCGGCATCACGCCTTAGCGAGGACGATCGCTCCTACGGGAGCGGGGCGTGACACACAGTACCTCTTATTCCTACTCAGGTGGGAGCGTCTACAGCTTTTGGGGGTCTCCTCCACCGGTTTCGAGGACTAGCCCAGGGGTTCAGGGGATGCTACCACCCCCACCTCAGGGGACAGTTGATATAGCGCAGTTCTTTGCCTTCATGCAACAGATGATGAAGACTCAGCGGCGCAAGGCAGAGGATATGAGGCAGGGCATTGACAATGCCCATCAGCTAGCCATGGTGGCAGTAGAGAAGGTGGCTGCCCAACCATAGGAAGGGCAGATACAATCGTACCAGCCGAGGACTCTGGGCATTCAGGACTTCCAGAAGATGCGACCGCGAGACTTCAAGGGTACCGAGGGTATCCTATATGCCAACGACTGGATCGAGCATATAGAGGAGATCTTTTGCCTCGCAGAGATACCAACTAAGCTTCAGATAGAAGCAGCGGACAGCCAGATGCAGGACCTTGCTCGCACATGGTACCAGACCGACCCCAGGGTTGGTACAGAGGGACAGACTTGGGAGGCTTTCAAGAAGCTCTTCAAGGAGAAGTTCTTTTTCGACATAGCACTTGGCGCCTTGGAGACGTAGTTCGAGAACCTAGTACAGGAAAACCAGACAGTAGAAGAGTACGCCGAAGAGTTCTGTCGACTGGACAGATTTGTGGAGGGCCTTAGCGAGACAGCGAAAGCTAGGAGGTTCAGGAAGGGCTTGGTTAAGGAAGTCAAGTCCTTGACCAAAAGCAACAGAAATGCTACTTTTGAGAAGATTCTATTGGAAGCTATGGCAGCGGAGGACGACCTTGAACTGAAGCTGAAGCGAGGTCATGATTCACATGGAGCCGACGACAGTGGGGCCCCGGCCAAGAGGCCCCATTATCAGCAATAGCAGCATCAGCAGAAGCCTTTCCAGCAGAAGCAGATACAGCAGGCACCTAGACAGCAGCAAGTCATTAGTTGCACTTTCTGCAAGAAGCCAGGACATGTGTGGAACGAGTGTAGGAAGAGGCTAGGCAAGTGCCTGCTTTGTGGTTCAGCGGAGCACCAGCTGAGGGACTGTCCCATGTATTCAGGATGTACAGCTCAGGGAGCAAGAGCCAAGGCTCCGGCAGGACAGCAGAAGGGACCATTGTAAACTCAGCAGCAGAAGTTTATCCAGCACCAGCAGCAAACCAGAGGAGGTCAGCCGGGGCGAGCCTTCGCCATGTCATCCATGGATGCAGAGGCAGTCGAAGATCTGATAGCAGGTTCTGTTATTCTCGACTCATTTCCTGCATTCACTTTGTTTAATTCGGAGGCTTTCCATAGTTTTGTGTCTGTATCATTTGCTGTTAGACACCAGCTTTCTTCTGAATCATTGTCTAGGACTTATAAGATCACTACTGGAGGTCGTATCATCCTCGTCTGTGATGTTTGTAAGGATCGAAAAGTAGTTTTGGGAGGCCGAGAACTGGATGTCAGTCTGCTCGTAATGCCGTTACCGAACTACGATATTGTACTCGGTATGGATTGGTTGAGTAGACACCATGCCAGTATTGATTGTTGCGGTGGTAGAGTTCTTTTCAGAGTGCCAGGAGAGCCAGAGTTCGAGTTCACCAGACGGGAGGCGGAGCAGAGCAGCGGAGTCTTCTACGGAGTTTCAGTAGAGGAGCAGAGCGTGCAACATCCATTGATAGCTGAGTTCATAGATGTATTTTTGGAGGAGTTGCCAGGGTTACCTCCAGACAGAGATATGGAGTTATCTATAGATTTGGTGCCCAACGCAGAGCCGATATCTCAGTACGTCTATAGAGTGGATAACATCGAGCTAGTAGAGTTGAAGAAGCAGTGGATGAGTTGCAGGACAAAGGCTTCATCCAATCGAGTTCTTCACCAGGGGGTGTACTAGTAATCTTTGTGCCGAAGAAGGATGGGTCGGTACGGATGTGTATCGACTACAGGGTACTCAACAACCTCACGATCAAGAATAAGTACCCGCTGCCAAGGATCGATGATCTGTTCGATCAGTTGAGCAGAGCGAAGATTTTCTCGAAAATTGATCTGAGGTCAGGTTACCATCAAGTGAAGGTGAAGAAGGAAGATATTCCGAAGACAACATTCAAGATACGGTATGGCCAGTTTTAGTTCATGGTGATGCCGTTTGGGTTAACTAACTCCCCTGATGGAACTGGAGATTCCCAGGACCCTTTCTTTGGTGCACGTATTGATCGATAGAAAGTTAAAAAAAATCTAATACGTGTTCTAACCCTTCATAGGCGGAAACTAGGGTTCACGAGTTATACCTACGGCGGAAAGGAGACAAATAATTCCTGGCAATCTCGAACGGACGACCCCAAGATCTTCTGCACGTATTCCTTCCTCGAGTTGGACGTCGTGTGGGTGACGATCTTCCAACCTTTTCTTCTCCTTGGCAGCACTCTCTTTCTCTCCTTATGTGAATCACGAATTTAGAGAAAATTTTAGATTTCTGATCAGTAATCTGGCGGCTAGAGAATAGAGGATATATATAGGCTACGACAGGGACCATGAGGAGAAATTAGGGTTAGGCCTCCAAACGGATCTGAATATCCCGTGTTCAGCCCGAACACACAATCCAGGCCCATTAACAATAGCTCGGTCCACTAATGAGCTATTGTTGCACTACCTCCCTAATCCCAAATTATGTTTGTGGGCTCCTTTTATTATATGCTCGTTTGGCTTCCCATGTTAAGATATCGTATGTCCGTCGATCAAATTAAGTTACTGACAACTATATTGATTCGACATCTTTTATCCTTAAGTAGTACCGCTCAACTTTATTTGTCATGTCGGATATAATCTACCTGCAGGGTTTACATGACAATCCTTATGAGCTCCTTAAGAGGACATCATCAACCCGATGTATCGGGACATAGATTCCATTTATAATCAACAGTCCATCATACATACAATGTTATTACCCAATTCATAGAGGTTGTTGATCCATAATGAATCTCACTCTTTTATGAGTCAAAGTAATACATATTGCATATACATGTCCGTTATTATATCCGGATTAAGAGTACAAGCATCCATAATAACAGAGGTGTTTGTTCTCTTATGTAGTCAGTACAAAGAGAACAACCTCAAGTGGTCCTGTTCAATACACACAAAGTGTACTAGTGTAAACCTATAGTCAAGATAGACTAATACCAGATTATACTACAACCTTTCCAATAGATTGTCCAAGTCCATCTAGGTTGTGAACTATTTATATACTCCATAGGAAACTGATAATATGATCTTCTGTGTGACACCACACACCATATTATCTACAATATAGAATATCAGACATTTGCATTAACACTTGCAACAAATACAATATGCAAACATTTGTCCATATAATTCTCATTCAAAATTTAAGAAAATAAGGTTACTACAAAAGTGATGCTTTTAGTATATAACCCTAACAATCTCCCACTTATACTCAAAGCATTGCTTTTCAGTATACTGTTACAAATCTCCCACTTATACTTAAAGCCATGCTGCTACACATCTGACTCCCATTCCCTCAACATGACTGTCAAAATCCTTAGCTGGTAAGCTCTTTGTAAAGGGATCAGCAAGATTGTCGGCTGATGCTATCTTTATCACAGCAACTTTTTATTTCTTTACGAAATCTTGTATCAGGTGGTACTTGCGCTCAATGTGTTTGCCTGTCTTATGGGCTCATGGTTCCTTCGAGTTTGCAACTGCACCACTATTATCACAATAAAGTGTAATAGACTTAGGCAAACTAGGTACCACATCCAAGTCCAACAGAAAGTTTCTGAGCCAAACCGCTTCTTTGGCTGCCTCAGAGGCTGCCACATACTCGGCTTCCGTGGTGGAATCAGTAATACATTTTTGCTTGATACTCCTCCACACAATGGCTCCACCTCCCAAAGTAAACATATAACCTGAGGTAGATTTCCTGGAATCCCTATCTGACTAAAAATCTGAGTCTGTATACCCCAAGGGAACTAAACTATCTGCCTGGTAAACTAGCATATACTCTTTAGTCCTTTTCAGGTACTTCAAAATATGTTTTACGGCAGTCCAGTGCTCTTGTCCTGGGTTAGACTGATATCTGCTGACCATGCCTACGGCAAAGCAGATGTCTGGTCTCGTACATAGCATTGCATATATTAAGCTTTCTACTGCTGAAGCATAAGGAACTGCCTTCATGTTCTCTATCTCTTTAGGTGTCCTCGGACACTGCTCCTTTGATAGAGCAATTCCATGTCTAAAAGGTAAGAAACCTTTCTTAGAATTTTGCATACTAAAACGAGTTAGTACAGTATCGATATATGAAGCTTGGGATAAGCCCAACATCCTTTTCTTGCGATCTCGTAGAACTTTGATCCCAAGGATGTGACCTACTTCTCCTAAGTCCTTCATATCAAACTGTTTGGACAACCATACCCTTACATCAGATAATATCTTCACATTGTTTCCAATGAGTAAGATGGCATCCACATAAAGTACTAGGAACACCACCACGTTTCCGTCACACTTTCTGTATACACATGATTCATCCTGACATTGATCAAATCCATAGGATTTTATCACCTGATCAAAACAGATGTTCCAAGATCTGGAAGCTTGCTTAAGTCCATAAATGGACTTTTTGAGCTTACAAACAAGATGCTCCTGGACCTTTTCAATGAACCCGTCTGGTTGCTTCATATAGATGTCTTCCTCAAGACTTCTATTAAGGAAAGCTGTCTTGACATCCATTTGCCAAATCTCATAATCGAGATGAGCTACAATAGATAAAAGAATCCGAATAGACTTAAGCATGGCTACAGGAGCAAAGGTTTCCTCATAATCGATACCCTCTCTTTGAGTAAAACCTTTTGCTACAAGCTGAGCTTTAAAGGTTTCAACCTTACCGGCTGATCCTCTTTTTCTCTTATAGACCCACTTGCATCCAATGGCTTTTACACCAACGGATGGTTCTACAAGCTTTCAGACCTGATTAGAATCCATAGATTCTATTTCAGATATCATTGCTTTTTGCCAAGACTCTTCATCTTTATCTTGGAGTGCTTCATTTTAGGTATAAGGATCATAATCTTGTTCCTCAGGGACGAAGTCTGACGACTCTCCCAAGAACATATATCTATCAGGTTGTATCACAACCCTCCCACTACGACGAGACACTATCGGTTGTGGTGTAACATTTGTGACACGTTGTGCAGTTATTTGTGGTTCATCCTCTTGTACTGTTGGTACTGAAGTACTTGGTGTCTCACGTCTCAGTTCTTCTAGAACAACTCTACTTGTGGGTTTATGGTTCATCACATAGTCTTCCTCTAAAAATCGGACATTGGTGCTAACAATGACCTTCTGATCTTTAGGACTATAAAATAAACCTCCTTTCGTTCCTCTTGGATAGCCTACAAACAAGCGTACTTCTGTACGAGATTCCAACTTATCTGCTTTTCCATTCAGCACATGTGCTGGACTACCCCAAATGTGAACATGTTTCAGACTAGGCTTACGCCCAATCCACAGCTCTGTGGGAGTAAGAGGTACTGACTTAGAAGGAACCAAGTTCAAAATATAAGCTGCAGTCTCTAAGGCATATCCCCAAAACGAATCTGGCAAATCCGAATAGCTCATCATTGATCTAACCATCTCCATAAGAGTTCTATTCCTTCTTTCGGCTACACCATTCTGTTGGGGCATTCTAGGTGCATTCAATTGGAATGCAATCCCAGCCTCTGATAAATAATCCCTAAACTCTCCAAAGAGGTACTCGCCACCACGATCTGATCGTAATGACTTGATACATTTTCTATGACGTTTCTCTATTCCAGCCTTGTACTCTTTGAATTTCTCAAAGCACTCAGACTTACGGTGCATTAAATAAATGTATCCATACCTTGAATAATCGTCAATAAATGTGACAAAATATTCAAAGTCACCTCTAGCTTGGATAGTCATGGGTCCACACAAATCAGAATGAACCAATTCCAACACATCTTTGGCCCTATACCCCTTTACCGTAAAAGGCCTTTTGGTCATTTTACCTTCCAAACAGGATTCACAGACTGGTAGTGCCTCCACTTCCAATGAACTCAAAGGTCCATCTTCAACCAGTCTTTGAATCCTTCTTAGGTTAATATGCCCCAATCGTAAGTGCCAAAGATATGTTTGGTTCATACAAGAAGGTTCTTTTCTCTTATTTAAGTTAGATGACATATTATTCATTTCCATAAGTTGCATTGTGGGCGAAATAGGATTAATGACATACAAATTATCAACCAATGCACCAGAACAGATAAAATGTTTATTCTTTCTAATAACAATATTGTCATTAAAATAAACTGAATATCCATTCTTAACTAACATAGAAACAGAAACTAAATTTCTTCTAAGTGAAGGTGCATAAAGACAATCTCTCAATATCAAAGACTTATTTCTACCAAAAAATAAAGTAACATTTCCTAATACAACGACCGATACTTTTGTAGCATCACCCATGAACAAGTATATCTCTCCATCACTGAGCCGTCTGGTTTCCTGGAACCCCTGCAATGTATTACAGACATGATTAGTGGCTCCTGTATCTACACACCAGGTGCCGGTAGATAACACCGCTAAATATGTTTCAACTACTAGTAAATGAGATATACCTTCTTTGTTCCCTTGTTTGAGAAGTGGACAATCAGTCTTCCAATGTCCTGACCCTTTGCACTTGAAACATTTGCCTTTCGGCTTTTTCACAGCGCCTTGAGGTCCCATGCCCTTCTTTGCTAAGTTTGCATGTTTCTGAATGTTATTCTTCTTCTTACCGCCTTTTGCTTAGAAGTAGAAGCCTTTTCAGAAACAAAAATATGACCACTCTGCCTAAAGAGAGATTCAGCATCCTGTAGCTCTTTTGCAAGTTCTGCCAAACTATACAACCTTTTGTTCATGTTGTAATTAAGGCAGAAATTGTCAAAACTTTTAGGCAGAGTCCCAAGAGTGATATCGACCTGGGTTTCCCCATCGATTTCAGCTCCAAGGATCTCCATCTCATTCAGATGACCCATCATCTTGAGAATATGATCCCTTACTGGTGTGCCCTCAGCTATTTTTGTATTCATCAAACATTTTATAGCAAACTGCCTAGCTGCTCTACTCTGATGTCCGAAGAGTCCCTTGAGGTTATACATCATGTCATAAGTTGTGGCCATGGCCTGATGCTGATATTGCAGTACATTTGACATAGATGCCAGAATGTAACACCGCGCCATCTCATCTGCCTTTTTCCACTTCTTATAAGCCTTTTTGACCTCTTCATCAGAGTTAACTTCAGGCTTAGGTGGGCATTCCTCAATAAGTACATATTTGTACTCCTCAGCAGTCAGAACAATGTCCAAATTACGTTTCCAATCAATATAATTAGGTCCAGTAAGTTTGTTTTCTTTAATAATCACCATAAGTGGACTGAAAGAACCCATTTTTTGAAATCCTGAGAATCACATAAATAAAATTATGTAGGGCAAAAAAAACTTTTTGAATTAACTAAATATTGATTCCCTCAAAACAATAATAAGAAATTCACCAACACCTTGAACACCATGAATTTAGCATGCCACGATAGTGTGGACGTATACAAATTCAACTTTGTTCAAGTAGATTTTTCTTATTAATTGTACTATCATGTCAATATAACTTTATGACAAATAAAATTAATATGCTGGTCTTGCTCTGGTCATACAAATAATAGCAGTGACTCCGATGGGGAGGATACCATTATTTGTATCTAAGTGTATACCATTACTTAATACTAAGTCCATTACCTTGTAATGAGTTCCTTCAGATGGAGAAGTGAACACATACTAGGTAACTTTCTACAATTATCCCTAAGGAAGTTTGTACTGGTGATCCATAATTATACTCATCCGATATGGAGAAAAGCACTAAAGCCAACACGCAAGTATAATTATATCACCTACAAACCAGTAATGGAGACCATTGGATTTATACTAAATAAAAATCCTCTCCCACTTAGTTATTTAACAATGAGGGTTTTTCTACTAGTTGATATTATGTCCATTATTAATGTAGGCTTAGTTTTTAAAAAAAATAACCACACAATAATAAACATGCATAATTAGAAAAAGCAAAATGATAAAAATAAGAGAAAATATCCAACTATTATGGTCATCTTTGCTGCTCCGTCCTCAACTATCCGAATCCAAAATCTGGTGCTGCGCAGATCTATACGGGGTTCGACCTCCCCGGTCAGGTCGCGGGGTTCGGGGCAGCGTCCCGATTTTTTTTTTAGGTTTTGGCTGTCGATTCCTTCATCGAAAATCATCTGTCTGCCTCTGGATTGCTCAAAACCAGCATCTCATCCGGCGTCAGAAACAGCCACCACCGCCATCATGATTGATCAAAAATAATTAAAATTACATCAATCCTATGCCTTCCTAAGGAGTTCACACATAATCTAGATTGAAAAATTAAATTAATAAGCACGATCAACCCTCATGATTTTAATTACATCCACAGCAACAACAACATCCACGACATGTCCGTGGTTTAAGCAACACAATAAAAAAATGCATTGGACCATAATAGTTGGATCTAAGATGCCTGTAAAATCAAGTTAGAACAGATCTACATCTACCGACTATTACATAGCGCAAGTTTTATTGGACAACATGGTCGTATCAATCAATACGTAGATCCAAATTGGCTCTGATACCAATTGATGGAACTGGGGATTCCCAGGACCCTTTCTTTGGTGTGCGTATTGATCGATAGAAAGTTAAAAAAAATCTAATACGTGTTCTAACCCTTCATAGGCGAAAACTAGGGTTCACGAGTTATACCTGCGGCGGAAAGGAGACAAGTAATTCCTGGCAATCTCGAGCGGACGACCCCAAGATCTTCTGCACGTATTCCTTCCTCGAGTTGGACGTCGTGTGGGCGACGATCTCCCAACCTTTTCTTCTCCTTGGCAGCACTCTCTTTCTCTTCTTACGTGAATCACGAATTTAGAGAAAATTTTAGATTTCTGATCAGTAATCTGGCGGCTAGAGAATAGAGGATATATATAGGCTACGGCAGGGACCATGAGGAGAAATTAAGGTTAGGCCTCCTAACGGATCTGGATATCCCGTGTTCAGCCCGAACACACAATCCAGGCCCATTAACAATAGCTCGGTCCACTAATGAGCTATTGTTGCACTACCTTCCTAATCCCAAATTATGTTTGTGGGCTCCTTTTATTATATGCTCGTTTGGCTCCCCATGTTAAGATATCGTATGTCCGTCGATCAAATTAAGTTACTAACAACTATATTGATTCGACATCTTTTATCCTTAAGTAGTACCGCTCAACTTTATTTGTCATGTCGGATATAATCCACCTGCAAGGTTTACATGACAATCCTTATGAGCTCCTTAAGAGGACATTATCAACCCGATGTATCGGGACATGGATTCCATTTATAATCAACAGCCCATCATACATACAATGTTATTACCCAATTCATAGAGGTTGTTGATCCATAATGAATCTCACTCTTTTATGAGTCAAAGTAATGCACATTGCATATACATGTCCGTTATTATATCCGGATTAAGAGTACAAGCATCCATAATAACAGAGGTGTTTGTTCTCTTATATAGTCAGTACAAAGAGAACAACCTCAAGTGGTCCTGTTCAATACACACAAAGTGTACTAGTGTAAACCTATAGTCAAGATAGACTAATACCAGATTACACTACAACCTTTCCAATAGATTGTCCAAGTCCATCTAGGTTGTGAACTATTTATATACTCTATAGGAAACTGATAATATGATCTTCTGTGTGACACCACACACCATATTATCTACAATATAGAATATCAGACATTTGCATTAACACTTGCAATAAATACAATATACAAACATTTGCCCATATGATTCTCATTCAAAATTTAAGGAAATAAGGTTACTACAAAAGTGATGCTTTTAGTATATAACCCTAACAGCCCCGACGGTGTTTAAGAACTTGATGAACAAGGTGTTCCACCAGTACTTAGACAAGTTCGTGGTGGTGTTCATCGACGACATCTTGGTGTATTCGAAGACCCAAAGGAGCCCGAGGAGCACTTGAGAGTGGTTCTGGAGACTCTCAGGAAGGAGCAGCTTTATGGCAAGCTCTTGAAGTGTGAGTTTTTCCTGGATCGAGTGGATTTCCTAGGTCATGTTGTGACCGGAGATAGGATCTCAGTCGACCCGAAGAAGATCAGAGCAGTTGAGGCGTGGACAGCATCGAGTTCAGTTGCGGAGATCAGGAGCTTTCTGGGATTGGCAGGCTACTACAGGAGGTTCATCCAAAATTTCTTCCGGGTTGCAGAGCCATTGACTAAGCTGACCTGGAAGGACGCATAATTTATCTGTTCAGAGGAATGTTAGGTTGCTTTTGATGAGTTTAAAAAGTGACTTACACAGCCCCAATTCTGACATTGCCATTAAGATCAGGCGGGTTCACTATCTACAGTGACGCCTCAGGAAAGGGTCTGGGTTGTGTCTTGCAGTAGCATAGGAAGGTGATTGCCTATGGATCCAGGCAATTACGTCCGTATGAGAAGAAATACCCTACCCATGATTTGGAGTTGGCAGCAGTTATCTTTGATCTTAAGTTATGGAAGCACTATCTATTCGAAGAGCATGTGGAGATCTTCACAGACCACAAAAGCTTGAAGTATATGTTTACACAGAAGGAGCTCAACATGAGGCAGCACAGATGGTTGGAGTTGATAAAGGACTTCGATATTTCATTGCAGTATCATCCAGGGATGGCCAACGTGGTTGCCGATGCCTTGAGTAGGTATCCGGTAGCTATGTGTTTGACGATGGATCATCACTTGTTAGCAGATTTGGAGAGCCTAGGGATCGAGGTGATTGTGCCAGGAGTTCAGTTGCAGATGTGGGGCCTTCAGATTCAGTCAGACTTGATGAAGAGGATCGAGTCGGTTCAGTTCGACGATGTTACTCTGCGGTGTATCCGAGAGAAGGTTCGAGCAGGATTGGTGGACGATGAGTTTATTCTTGCAGAGGATGGCGAATTGAGGCACGTTTCTAGACTATGTGTGCCCAGCGGAGAGCTTCAGGAGCAGGTTATGCAGGAGGCCCATCGTTCTCAGTACTCTATGCATCCAGGTGCCAACAAGATGTATAGGGATCTGAAAGAGCATGTATGATGGTATGAGATGAAGCGGGAGGTAGCACGCTTTATAGCCAGATGTTTAGTTTGTCAGCAGGTTAAGGCAGAAAGGCAGAGGCCAGGAGGACTGTTACAGCCATTGCCCATTCCAGAGTGGAAGTAGGAGCACATTACGATGGACTTTATTTCTGGATTGCCGCGTAAACCAGGAGGGAAAGACGCGATTTGGGTCATCGTAGACAGGTTGACCAAATCAGCCCACTTTTTTCCATTTAAAGTGGGTACGCCTACTGAGAGGCTAACAGAGATGTATATGCGGCAGATTGTCAGGATACACAGAGTTCCGGTGAGCATTGTCTCGGATCGGGATAGTCGTTTTACTTCCTATTTCTGGCAGAGTCTGTAGACTAGTTTGGACACTCAGCTCAAGTTCAGTACTGCATACCACCCTCAGATGGACGGGCAGTTAGAGAGGACTATTTAGACACTCGAGGACATGCTGCAGACTTGAGTCTTAGATTTTGGAGGATCTTGGGAGGATCACATGCACTTAGTGGAGTTTGCATACAACAACAGTTTTTATGCCAGCATTGGAATGTCACCATTCGAGGCACTGTACGGGCGTAGATGCCGTACACCCTTGTCTTGGGATGATGTTGGGGAGTGAGCTTTATTGGGACCTGAGATGGTTGTTGACGCAGCCGAGACGGTGAAGCTCATCAGAGATCGATTTTGCGTGGCGCAGGACAGACAACAACATTGGGCCGATAGCCACCGAAGACCTTTGCAGTTTGAGGTACAACTTAGACTTAGGATTAGGGTTTATTTGTTTTGTGATTTTGTTTGAACCTATGATTGTTTTAGTTAAGCTTGAGACCATGTTTGTGCTAGGTTGGAGATCTGGTGTTCTTGAGGATATCTCCGATGCGTGGTACTATTCGCTTTGGTGGAGGTAGAAAGCTTAGTCCGCGTTTTATTGGACCTTTCGTTATCAGTGGAAGAGTCGGTGACGTGTCATACAGACTGGACTTGTCCCCTACATTAGAGGGAGTCCACAATGTATTTCACGTGTCACAGTTGAGACGGTATATGGCAGATCCCAGCCATGTACTGGATCATTTCGAGATCGAGGTGGGCCCTACTCTTAGTTATCCAGAACAACCTGTGGAGATTCTGGACTGACGAGAGAAGGTGTTGAGAAACCAGACGATACCCTTGATTCGCGTAGCGTGGAGGCATCACTCTCCAAGTGAGTCTACCTGGGAGAGGGAGGATGAGATGCGCGAGCAATACCCTTATCTTTTTCAGCCTTGAGGTATGATTTTTCTATCCTTCTCATCTATTCAATTTTGTCTTTAATTTCGAGGACAAAATTATTTTAAGGAGGGTAGATTTGTCGCACTCACTTTTTCTAATTAGGGGTATTTTAGTCATTGTGCATTATTTTGATTTTTATTAATTAATTTGATTGGTGTGTGATTTTGATTAAGGTTTCTGGTAGTAGAAGGTAGTATAACCTTAGTGTCACTCCCACTTTTCACAAATAGGGGTAAAATGGTCATTTTTGCATTTTAGGAATTTTAGAAATTTTTATTTAATTTTATTGTTATTTGGAGATTTTTAGAGTCGAGTTCGAATTTCAGCTCATTCCGACTTGTATCGGGGACCCGGGGTAGCTTAGACTCTGATCGGGACCCAATTTTAAATTGGACAAGGCCAATAAAATCCCACAAATTAGTCTGGTACATTTAGACAATTTTTTCGTGACTTAATCGATCAATTTGTAGATTTTAACTTGGCCGTTCCAACCCCGAAAAATTCCTAAGTCAAATTTTAACCTAAAGGAGGCTTGGAGGGCATTTTGGACATTAGCCAAATGCCCCCAAACTCCCCTACATGGCCGGCCACCTATGGAGGTCCATCCCCACTTCATTTACTTCTTCTCCACTCAAGTTCTTCCCTAATTTTGATTTTCCCCAAAACCTAGACCTAGAAATTGAGATTTGATCTCTCAATCTTCCATTTTCCCCAAATCTCTTCTATAGAACCTCTCTATATCATCAAGGGAGGGAGCTACCTAAGTTTGGAAGAGAAGTGCAAGGTGGAAGTGTCCATTCTTCAAGAATCTTCGTATCGGAGAGAGTTTCATTAGGATTTACTCCTAATAGGTGAGTATCTATTCTCTAAATCAATTTTCTATAAATTTTATTGATTTTGGAACCCATAGGAACCACACCATGGTTGTATCCCTTTGTGTAGAGATTAGAGGCCTATGGGAGACTCCTAGGAGGACTAGGATTAGTGTTTGTGCCCTTGTATTTGTGTGTCTATATATATATATATATATATATATATATATATATATATATATATATATATATATATATATATATATATATTTCACACATATCTATATACATATATAGGCACACATACACACATACATATATATATATATATACATATATATATATATATATATATATATATATATATATATATATATATATATATATATATATATATATATATATATATATATATATATATGTATGTGTGTATGTGTGCCTATATATGTATATAGATATGTGTGAAATATATATATATATATATATATATATATATATATATATATATATATATATATATATATATATATATATATGTGTGTGTGTGTGTGTGTGTGTGTGTGTGTGTGTGTATGTGTGCCTATATATGTATATAGATATGTGTGTGTGTGTGTGTATATATATATATATAAAATATATATATATATATATATATATATATATATATATATATATATATATATATATATATATATATATATATATATATGAGTGGGATATAGGAGGATTTATAGATAAAATTAAAGAGATTAGAGGAAATGAGAGGGTGAGTTAGAGAGGGAGAAAGGAAGGGATGCAACAGCAGCTGTGTGGGGGAATGGAGCTGCTGTCCCCCCCCCCCCCCCCAAAACTCCACAGCAGCAGCAGCAGCAGCAGCAGTAAGCATTAGTAGCAGCTGCAGCTGCAAGCTTAGCAGCAATAGTAGTCGCACTTAGCAGCAGCAGTAGCACCAAAAAACAGCCCCCATTTACCCCCTTCAACCCCCCATTTAACCCCCACCTATATACCAATATACATATACATATATATACCTACATATATACCTATATATATAACCATATATATCCCCCTAAAAATAGCCTATGAGTAGGTTTGTGGAACGAGATAAGAGTGGGTTATAATGGTGGGTTAGAGTTTAGATATGGAGAGAAGTAGAGAATAGTTGGATAGTGAGTGAAAAGGTGAAAATGAGTTCCGAGTGTCGGAACGCGTCCAAATTCGAGATGGGACTTAGATATGTAAATTAGATTTTGTGGGTAGGCTCCTAGGTTAAAATCGGAGTTTCGTGTGGGATTAGGAGGATGGTATCAAACGATATTATTGAGTATCTCGCGATACTCAAGATAATCGGTAAATCGACAACATATACCGTAATATGGACTGTATGTCCACTCTACCTAGGAAGCTTGGTAGGTAATGATAGTGTAGGCTAGTGTCCTACTATCCTAGGAAGCCGGGAGTGAAACTCCTAAGGTAAAGCTACTTGGCCTTAGTATTAGAGTAGAAGGGTAAATGGGGTAAGTAGGGATAATACCCATTTCTCAACATATGGGTTTGATACTGTAAGATATAGCTAAAATTAGGTTATTATGGTTGGTAATGGTTAGAAATAGGGGACTTGGACTAGCTTTGGCCTTTGTTGACCACGGTTGACTATTTTTGACCAAAAGTCAACCGAAGGTCAACCGAAGCCTAAAATTGACTAGAACTTGACCAAACTTGACCAGTTGACCCAAAGTCAACTGTTAGTCAATGTTAGTCAAGTTTGACCTAAAGTTGACCAGTTGACCAAAAGTCAACTGTAAGTCAACCGTTGACTTAAATCGACCTAGTTTAATTCCGTTTGACTTGCATTGACCTAGTTTGACCTTGTTAGGCCTAATATGACTTAGATTGACCCTGTACAATCTAGTTTGACCTAGATTGACTTAGTTGACGTATCTTGACCTAGTTTGACTCAGTATGACTTAATTTTACTTCCAAACCATTATATTGATACAGTATTCCATCTATAGGTCATCGAGGTACTGTTTTTGGACTCAGTCGATCTATCCATCACATTACAGGCGAGTACATTCTCTGATAACTTTTCCAATTTATGATGATTGTTATAATTCATGTAATTAGTGTAGATATGCTTGTTCTCGACACATTGGTCACACGGATTGGTATTCATGGATCCCGACATGAGATGTTATTCTTCGTTATCTTGGTATATCTTGTGCAAGCTCCCTTATAGTTCTTATGCAGTATATGGACAACGATTCTCGAGGAGACTTGCTCCCTTCTCGTAGAATTCCGTGTCGTAACGTGTATTGCTTGGATCCATTCTACCAGTCGGGGGCGGAGAGTATTAGTGTAGATATGTGGTCAAAGCCTATTGTGCACCCATTGTGCACCTATTGATTGTAAGTGTTGGCCATACACCCCACGTATGATTAGCCAGGCCTGTTACTATTGTGCAAGTTCCCAAGCGGCCACATATTGTAGCTAGTACTCACACACATAGATAGATGATTCTTGATTCTTGTACATGCCATGATCAGTTTTACTTGCCTTGTTCTAGCTCTAGATTTGCAGCTTACCATGCCATGATACTCACATGTACATTCCATGATATCTTGTATATACTCTCTATTTACAGTCTTATAGCTTTTGTCGTATCTTGTGAACTGTTGTTAGTTGATTGTACTCGTTCCATACTGACTGGATATGTTGACAAAATATTGCAGATGCTAAGGAGGAGGATTACAGTACCTACTACGGTCCGGATGACGTAGTGGGCTTAGACTTGGAGACCTTGGTCCAGCAGGGCTTAGCTCCGCCTGACGAGACTTTACCTATTGTTTAGTTAGAGTTGTTTGGACTGGACCTTGTCTCCAGCTAGCTACTTATGCATATGTTATTATATTTTGGGATTGTATAACTATATTACTTGTGTCTCTCTCTCGTTGTTGAGCTGGATATTGCACTTGTGGTTTTTATCTATCTAGTCTTCGTGCCATGATTTCTTCCTTCTAGACTGGGATTGAGTTTATCAGTATTTCATATTATATACCTCCGTACGGAGATGACAGGTTATTATATACTGTTTGTTGGCTAGTAGACCTACAGCGTTCTACGCCTTTTTTACGGTGTAGGCTGGGCGTTATCATGCACTTGTGCCCCTAACTAGGGTGCGGGTCGTGACACATTTTTAGCGGTGGCCCATGCAGGTCGAAGGTCGCAATTAGTGCGATTTCGTAGTGGCGCTCGACTTAGAGTGTTGTTACGAGCCTGCGGCACGTATCTAGGATAGGCTATAGGCTAAGTTACTCAATCACAAAATAGGAAAAACTTCCACTTGTTGATCTTTTAACTGTCCTTTGATATTGATTTGTGCATTCTAACTGTCCTTCTTGATATAATAATTCATGTGCTCTATTGATTTCCTTCTTTTATTCTATATTCAGGATGGTGCAGACCAGGTCCCAGGATCCTGAGTCCGCGGACGTGGAGAGGTCTGCTATGACTCGCGGACGTGATCCAGACACCCCTGTTACAGTCGGGGTGTCGGCAGCAGCTCTTGGGGGCGCTCCTCCGCCAGTTTCGATGGCTGACCCCGGGGTTGCTACGACTATTCCGGCCGCAGTACCAGTGGTTGATATGGGCGCTCTTCCACCTCATGCACAGCGGATTCCTCCGCCAGCTGCATACGTACTTCCACCTCTACCTCCACTACCTACAGATATTAGGCAGATGCTTACTTTCCTCCAGCAAATGTTGGAGACTCAGAGAGCCCAGGATGAGGCTCAGCAGAGGCAGATAGACGCGATGCGTCAGGGTATAGAGGATGCCCATTAGTTGGCCCTTGTAGCCGTGGAGCAGAGGGCTCCACATCATGGGACGCGACCGAGGTACGGAGATATCCAGGACTTCAAGAAGCTTGGGCCCCGTGACTTTAGCGGGATCGAGGGTGTGGTCTATGCTGATGATTGGCTCGAGGATATCGAGCGGCAGATGAGGGCCTTCCGCCTCGCAGACGACCTGAAGGTCGAGGCGGTAGGTTTGCAGTTTCTAGTCATTGCACACACCTGGTTCAGGAATGAGCCAGCCCTAGCTGGAGAGGGCCATACTTGGGCAGAGTTCAAGCTTCTCTTCAAGGAGAAGTTCTTTTCCACTACAGACAAGATCGACCTGGTACGGCAGTTCCAAGATCTGCAGCAGGGCAGTTTATCTGTGGAGGAGTACGCCGCTGAGTTCGGTCGTCTGACCCGATACACGGAGTACATGGTTCGAGACCCAGAGATCAGGGCGAGCCGTTTCAGGGAGGGGCTGACTTGGGATATCAAGATCCTCATTCCCTCCTTCTATGAGACTTATACCCAGATCTACGCGGTGGCCCGCAAGGTAGAGCGGGAGTGGGACTTGAAGCCCAAGAGGAAGCGTGATCTTTTCTTGGGGGCTACTAGCAGCGCGAGGGTTGCTAAGCGCCCTCAGCTTCATCATCTTTTTTTCCAGCATCACCAGCCGCAGGTTCAGGCCAGAGCACCGGTCCAGCAGGTGCAGCACACTCAGCCGAGGCAGGCACAGCACGGGGCTCCTTGCCACTTCTGTAAGAAGCCTGATCACGTTTGAGAGGTTTGCCAAAAGAGGCTAGGAGTGTGTTTCTTTTGCGGTGGCACCGGCCATCAGTTGAGGGAGTGTCCAATGAACCCTCGTGTTACTGGTACAGCTCAGAGGGCGCCGACGAGAGTACCTGCAGTACAGCCGAGGGGTCCGCTTCCGACCCAGTAGCAGCGGTTTGCACAGCACCACCAGCAACGGGGTATTCAGGGCAGGGTTTTTGCTCTTACAGTCGAGGAGATCGAGCCAGTCGTAGATGTTGTTGCAGGTTCGGTTCTTCTTGATTCTTTTCCTGCCTTAGCATTGTTTGATTCAGGTGCTAAGCACAGTTTTGTGTCAGTTTCTTTTGCACTTAGGTACAACATTATTGCTGAATATCTGGGTAGGACTTGCAAGATTATGACCGGGGGAGGTATTATCCTGGTTAATAATATTTATAAGGGGCAGAGAGTTACTCTGGGAGGCTAAATTTGAGCGCGTGCTTGCTCGTAATGCCACGTCCGAGGTACGATGTGGTACTCGGTATGGACTGGTTGAGTAGGCACATGCTAGCATAGATTGTAGAGCAGGCAGAGTGTTGTTTAGTCCGCCAGGAGAGCCAGAGTTTCAGTTTGTCAGAGGAGCAGCGGAGCCGGGAGATGGATTCTGTGGAGCCTTGTTGGCGGGGCAGGAGTTGCTGTATCTATTTATTGCAGATTTCTTGGATGTCTTTCCCGAGGAATTATCGGGGATGCCGTCGGACAGAGATGTTGAGTTCACGATAGACTTGATGCCGGGCGCTGAGCCTATTTCTCAGCATGTCTATCGGATTAACAACAGCGAGTTGGCGGAGCTGAAGAAGCAAGTCGGCGAGCTGCAGGACAAGGGCTTTATCAGATCTAGTTCTTCGCCTTGGGGCACGCCAGTCCTGTTTGTCCCGAAGAAGGACGGTACGATACGGATGTGTATCGACTACCGAGCGCTCAACAACCTCACTATCAAGAACAGGTATCCTTTACCCAGGATTGATGACTTGTTTGATCAGTTGAGCGGCGCGAGGGTGTTTTCGAAGATAGACTTGCGATCGGGGTACCATCAGCTGAGAGTGAAGGGGGATGACATTCCGAAGACTGCTTTTCGTAGCCGCTTTGGCTAGTATGAGTTTATCGTCATGCCGTTTGGGTTGACTAACGCCCCGACGGTATTCATGAACTTGATGAATAAGGTATTCCATCCATACCTTAACAAGTTCGTGGTGGTCTTCATTGATGACATTCTCATCTATTCGAAGATGTCTGAGGAGCACGAGGAGCATCTGCGGGTAGTGCTGGAGACTCTGAGGAGGGAGCAGCTGTATGGGAAGCTGTCGAAGTACGAGTTTTTCTTGGATCGAATGGAGTTCCTGGGCCATGTTGTATCCGGTAATAGGATTTTAGTGGATCAGAGGAAGATTACGGCGGTAGAGTCTTGGTCGACACCCAGTTTAGTTGCCGAGATTCGGAGCTTTCTGGGTTTGGCAGACTGCTATAGGAAGTTCGTATAGGACTTTTCTCGAATAGCAGAACCGATGACTAGACTCACCAGGAAGGACGTGGAGTTCGTATGGACTGATGAGTGTCAGGCTACTTTCGAGGAGCTGAAGACGAGGTTGACGTCGGCTCCTATTTTGACGTTGCCATCTGGGTCCGGAGGATTCACGATCTACAGTGATGCTTCCGGAAAGGGTCTGGGTTGCGTTCTTCAGTAGCATGGAAAGGTAATTGCTTATGCATCTAGGCAGTTACGGCCACATGAGAAGGACTATCCGACTCATGATTTGGAGTTGGCAGCAATCATATTTGCCTTGAAGCTGTGGAAATACTATTTGTACGGAGAGTGTATGGAGATCTTCACGGACCACAAGAGCTTGAAGTACGTGTTTACCCAGAAGGAGCTGAATATGAGGCAGAGGCGATGGTTAGAGCTGATGAAGGATTTTGATATATCCTTACAGTACCATCCGGGGAAGGCCAACGTGGTTGCGGATGCTTTAAGCAGGTATCTCGTGGCTATGTGTTTGACAATGGATCGTCACATTGTGGCAGATCTGGAGAGCTTGGGCATAGAGGTGATAGTTCCTGGGTTTGAGGAGCAGATGTGGGGTCTTCAGGTGCAGTCAGAGCTGATGGACAGAGTCATAGCGGCTTAGTTTGAGGATGAGTCTCTGAGGGTCATCAGGGAGCAGGTGCGGGCAGGACTGTTGGATGAGTTCTCTATAGCGGGGGATGGGTCGTTGAGGCATGGTACCAGATTATGTGTGCCGAGCGGAGGGCTTTGGGAGGAGGTTCTTCAGGAGCCGCATCGTTCTCAGTACTCTATGCATCCTGGGGCCAACAAGATGTACAGAGACTTGAGACAACATGTTTGGTGGCATGGCATGAAACGTGAGGTGGCTCAGTTCGTTTCTAGATGCTTGGTGTGCCAGCAGTTGAAAGCCGGGAGGCAGAGACCTGGTGGATTGCTCCAGCCACTACCCATTCCTGAGTGAAAGTGGGAGCATATCACTATGGACTTTGTGTCTGGACTTCCGCGTTCTCCAGGAGGGAAGGATGCGATTTGGGTCATTGTTGATCGATTGACCAAATCAGCCCACTTTTTGCCTTTCAAGGTGGGTTTGTCTATGGAGAGGCTGGCCGAGATGTACGTGAGGCAGATAGTCCGATTGCACAGGGTTCCAGTGAGTATTGTCTCGGATCGGGACAGGCCTGTTACTATTGTGCAAGTTCCCAAGCTGGCCACATATTGTGCACCTATTGATTGTGAGTGTTGGTCATACACCCCATTGTGCACCTATTGATTGTGAGTGTTGGTCATACACCCCACGTATGATTAGCCAGGCCTGTTACTATTGTGCAAGTTTCCAAGCCGGCCACATATTGTAGCTAGTACTCACATACCTAGAAAGATGATTTTTGATTCTTGTACATGCCATGATCAGTTTTACTTGCCTTGTTCTAGCTCTAGATTTGCAGCTTACCATGCCATGATACTCACATGTACATTCCATGATTTCTTATATATACTCTCTATTTACAGTCTTATAGCTTTTGTCGTATCTTGTGAACTGTTGTTAGTTGATTGTACTCGTTCCATCTTGACTGGATATGTTGACAAAATATTATAGATGCTGAGGAGGAGGATTACAGTACCTACTACGGTCCGGATGACGTAGTGGTCTTAGACTTGGAGACCTTGGTCCAGAAGGGCTTAGCTCCGCCTGACGAGACTTTACCTATTGTTTAGTTAGAGTTGTTTGGACTGGACCTTGTCTCCAGCTAGCTACTTATGCATATGTTATTATATTTTGGGATTGTATAACTATATTACTTGTGTCTCCCTCTCGTTGTTGAGCTGGATATTGCACTTGTGATTTTTATCTATCTAGGCTTCGTGCCATGATTTCTTCCTTCTAGATTGTGATTGATTTTATCAGTATTTCATATTATATACCTCCGTGCAGAGATGACAGGTTATTATATACTGTTTGTTGGCTAGTAGACCTACAACGTTCTACGTTGTTTTTACGGTGTAGGCTGGGCGTTGTCACGCACTTGTGCCCCTACCTAGGGTGCGGGTCGTGACACTTAGTCAGCCTGAGTAGAAGACTAACCATGTGATTAGAATTATTTTTGGCCATTTAGATTTCATTTTAGAGCCTTTGTCCAATTTAGGAAACTTTTAATTCATTTTTTAAGCTATTTTTCATAAAGCCTTTTAGCTTTTTGTTAATGGGCCTTTTTAGCAACTTGAGGAGTACTTGCCTATGAATAAACCCTAAACCTAACCCTAATACCCCTATGGCCGGCCACAACAACAGCCTCCCCTCTCATTGTGTAGAAAACCTAGTTGCCTTCACAAGTTCAAACCCTAGTTTTTCCCTTCTCTTCCAAAGGCCCATTGTCTCGTTTCTCTCCCAAATCCTTCCAAACCAAGTGCATTGCGACTATTGTGAGGAGAGGAACCTGCTGAATACTTGCTAGCGAGGGATCGGAGGCGTTTGATCGGAGGGAATCGGCAATTAGCGTATTTGGAGGCTTATTTCATTAAGTTTTGACACTCAATAGGTAAATCTCTCTAAACACTTGTTAATTCCATTTTTTTCTTCGTAGATGCATCCATATAGGTACCCTAGACCTGTGCATGAAGTTTGGTAGGTTTGTGATTTCGTTTGATAGCCATATCGGATACGTATCGGTCCTATGGAACACGTGTTCGACGAAATGCCACTTAGAACTGAAAATTGTTATTTTTCGATTCTATTTTAATTAATTCCTTGCTGATATTATTTGTAATAACTTTCGTGAAGACGGATCTTTATTTGACATGATTTTAGTGTCTGAATCGACACAGATACACGTGCACGAGGCCCGTGCACGGCCCCGTGCATGCCCTGCTGTCTGTGCATCATAACTCGAATCATAGGGCTCTGTTTTGCATAAAATTTTATGGACGCGTGGGGGCAACCTATTCCCACGTGCTCCTAAAATTTCACGACGTTTCGTGGAGCGTGCGCGGAGAAATCTGACGCGCACGGTTCAGCCCGCACTGTGCACGCGGCTGAAATTTGCCGCTGACACGGCCTTCGTACGCGAACACGATGAGTCGAGGACCCATTACAGGAGCACGAGCACGAAGCCCTATACCTGGGCTACTCAGGGACTCAATCCCGAGACACAGCGTGGCTTGAATCGTGACCCACGTGGCTCGACACGCGCCCACAGGCACACGTGCACGCGCGCACAGGCCGCACGAGATCCGCATGTCCTGTGTCACGTAGACACGATGTGGTGTCATGTCAGTATATCCTAGACCTAGACCGGGACCCTACCTAGCTACGTGGACGAGCACAAGGCTTCTCGCATTGCGTGTGACGTCCAATCAGGCAAAACGCACGTGTACTTACACTTTTCGACACGCGTATCCGGTTTTCCGATACGCACTCTGTTGACACAATATGGACACGGGTTCTACCCATGAGTACCCGAGCATGTCACACACATAGACACCTTCGTGTTTGCCAAGTTTCACGGGTTCTAGTTGAGTATTGTGCGTTTTGAGCGTTGAGTTAGATTTTCGGGTTCGGTTTATGTATTTTTGAGTTGATTTCTAGTATATTTTGATTTTCTGAGATTTAACTCAAAATTTCTTAGTTTGTATAATGTTAGATGGATCCTGAACTTGTTGGTATTGATCTCTAATTTTACATCTAAGTTTTCTATCATATATTATATATATATAGCCCTTATATCTCTATGTATATATATACATATAATGTTATATATATCTCCATTGTGTGTGTGTGTGTATATATATATATATATATATATATATATATATATATATATATATATATATATATATATATATATATATATATATTTGGAAAGGAAATTTTTATTAAAGCAACGGCTCACTAGGAGCAGAACAGGCCCACAACCTGGGCAAGCCCCAAAGGGGCGACAAAAGACAGTTAGAGAAATTCAAAAAACAAAAACCAAAGGGAACATGACAAGTACGCGCGGCCCGAGGGGGATTCGGTCCACACGAATGTGGGAAACGAGGGGAGCGCAGCCCGAGGGGTCCCGAGGCGTCCTCAGCGCACTGCCAGAAGTGCTCTGTGCCCAGACCGAGGAGGGGCCTCGGGGGAGGGGAAAGGGCGGGGGAGCCACGGCGGATAGGGGGCTTGACCCCGGCGGGGCACGGCGGTGGGGGAGCCGGAGAGGGGGCTCACCCCGGGGCGGAGGAGGCCCGGGGGAGACGGGGAGTCAGGGGGAGCCACCGGGAGAGGGCGGTGAGCCAGGGGGAGCTGCCGGGAGGAGGAGGGGCATCCCGACGGGGGACGGGGGAGAGAGCCTGGGGGACGACGGAAGGAGGAGCTCGACCACGGGGAGGCAGGGCGGGGGGCGCTCAACCCCGGAAGAGGAGGAAGGGAAGCGGAGGGGCGGAGTAGGGGCCACCGCGGAGGGTGGTGGTTGGGGAGGGGGAGCCGTGGGTGGCGCACGGAAGTGCCTCTCACCGGTGAGGAGCGGCCCAGACGAACTGAGAAAAGGGGAGCCGAGCTGCAGCCGACTTCGAGAAAGGAGCGGCCAGATCCGCCGCGGCGGCTGCTGCAGGGACCGCCAGAGGGGGAAACGGTGCTGGAGGAGGGGGATGAAGCGCCATGGGGTACGAAGCGAAGGCTGGAAGGAGAGGGAGAGGAAGAGGAGCTACTCTATGACCGCCGGAGGCAGGGGAGCAGGTGGTGGACGAAGCCAGGGGGACGTTGGGCCACCGCAGTGGGAGGGAACCAGGCGGCGGCACGACGAGGGGAGCAGCGGGAGGAGGGGGCAGCGGATCAGAGGAAGCCAAGCCCGGCGGGGCAAGGGACGACTCCGGCGGAGGATCGAGGAGGGAAAGGGTCGGAGGACCACCAAGGGGGATAGTCGACGGGGCCCTGCGCCGAGACCGTAGGCTGCGGAGACGCCGGGGACGACGACGGCGTCGAGGGGGGCGGGGTGAGGGGGGGAGGAGAGAAGGGAGGGGGAAAATCGGATGGCAAGCAGCTGTAACGCCCCAGTCCCAAAATACGTAGGACCAAGTACGTAAACATGTCAGCTGTATTCATACGAAGTACGTAGGTCTCGTATGAATACATAAGCTGTAAAATATAGTAATCCAAGACAAACTAAATCTCATCCACAATGAAAAGAATAATAACATAACTATCAACTCGAATATTTATGATACAATCGTTGGGCGGAGACAAAGTCCACTTCCAACTATCTCAATGAAAGAAATGTACATGAATCAAAAAATGACAAGACGAACCAAGCGCAAATCGTCTTCGAAGGAATGGAGAATACCACGGCCTTGGCTAGGATACCTGCGGAAGACATGAACACACACCTGGGAAAAAACCAGGTCCTCAGACGGACGTAGCAAGATACAGGAAGAACAAGCTAATATGAACTGTCAAAATAAAATAATATATAAATGACTATCCTAGACACAAATATGCAAATGAGATTCTAACCGCCTAATGTGCAATTTAGAGGACAACTTTCATGCACATGGGTGGAATTTTAGGCTATGTGTATGTAACTGGCATCCAGTCATCTGTATCCGTCCGTAACGTCTAAAACGTCAGAGGGCTTCTGCAAATTTATCGCCACAGTTCCATCCGGAGACTGTGGTTTACCTGTTTGGATTCCCATACGCACTAGCGACTGTCCTCCCCCAATATTTCCCACACTATTCAAGTCATGTCCATGGCTCGTCCAGTTTTGTAACTGCTTGAGTCTCTAAAAACCCTAGTCATAGCAGTTACGATCATCTACCGTCACACGACTTTAGAGATAGCTAGTCAATAAGTCGTGCCTCTAACAACATGTCTCAAACCGTGTAGTATGAGTGTCACAGCCAAAGGAGATATAAGGATATCCTCCGACAAGAAGGTAGTCCGCTAACACTAAGTCATCATGCATAAAATAAAGTAACGACTAATAAAGTCGCTTGCACCCAAGTATGGCTAGGACGCGTAGTTTATAACAAATAAAAATAACAAATATGAAACAAGTAATAAATGCTGAAAATAAATAATATGACAGTTTAATTAGCAAGGTATACTTGCCTGTTGTGATGCCTGGTGAGCTGCCTAGTGTGGTGCGATGTTCAATGTGGCACGAACTGCAACTTTGGTGCAACAACTATGCAAGGTGACCTCGGGTGATGACACGGACAGTTCCATTGGGTCCAGAAGAGTCAAGTTAGTTAGGGTGGATATAAAGTAGTTTGGAATTGGTAAAGGAATAGGAAAGATGGGTTGAATCACGGGATGGAGAAAAATCATAGGAAGCCAAATAATATATTTAGTTTTAGAAAATATTTTATAATACTCGAAATATAAATTATTAGTCAAAATATGCTTTCAATTAAATACCAAAAATCGGAAGTCGTTTTTAAGGCAAAACTCTAAAAATATAACTTTAGGTAGAATTCTATATTTCACAATAAAAATATCACTAAATATTTTAGATCCAAAAACTATAACTTTGTCAAAAATGAAATTATTCGTAGTAAACTATATTCTCATTAGTAAATTTTTTTATAAATTTAGAACACCAGTTTTAAGACAAAAGCCAAATTTTGTTAAAGTTAAACTTTGGTAAATAGGTCTATTAAAGTACATAACTAATAAGAAAATTTTTCAAATAATAATTATAATCTTTTTGGAAGCTACCTTTTATTGGTCGAAATATTTTTAGATAAATACTAAAATAAATTTAAGCTCAACTCTAAATATATCAAATATACCCTTTGGTTAAAACTATACTTGGAATTACTATGTAGTAATATATTTTATAAAACAACGTTTTAAACCATAATATAGTAATAATAATATTGATAATAATAATAATAATAATAATAATAATAATAATAATAGTAATAATAATAATAATAATTACTTAAACAGAAGAAGACAAAAACCCAAAAAAACAAACTACAAAAAAAACATCAAAATAAAGCAAAAGCAAACTCTTGTTACTTCTTCATCAAAAAGAGGGGGAAGAGAGAATCGTGAGAGGGAGAGAGGATCGAGACGGAGATCCGGCGGACGCTGTGCGACGACGGTGGGTTGGCGCGGTGCGGAGCGGGAGAGCGGGGAGATGGGGACGGAGAGAAGTCGGAGGGGGACTACGGACACGGGGCGGACGCGTTGGCCGGGAAAAGCGTGGCCTCCGGTCGGCGGAGCACGACGTAGAGCTTAGGGCGAGGATGGTGCTCGCCGTGGCTGGCCTCGATAGGTGGTGCGACGAGCTCGGAATGATGCGGAGGAGGCTCGCGCCACCGGCGGAGGGTTTCGGCGAGTAGGGTTTCGGCGGGGGAAACTCACCTCCTGCGTGCGGTCGCCGGAGGACGACGTGGCTGGCGTGGGCTCGGCGGAGATGGGAAGAAGAAGCGGAGGGGTGCACGGCGAAGTTCGCGGCGGCGGACGGAGCTAAGGCCGGCAGATCTGGTCGGAGGAGGTGCGGAGAATGCGGACGATCGGGGAGTAGGCGAGGGCGGCGATGGGTGATGGAGGAACGGTGCGGCCGACTGAGAATGACGGCAAAGGACGGCGGTCCGGCCGCCTACTGCGGTGGACGCCAGCGCTGGGAGTCTATGGAGGATCGTGGTGGTCGGACCACCACCCGGTGCTGCGCTGGTCGCGCACAGCGCCGTTTGGGAGAGGCGTGGCTCCGGCTCCGGAGAGGTGCGGAGGATGCTTGATGGCCATTGTCTCGACGGTGGTTGGCGGGATCGGGGCTCGGCGCGCGGCCGTTGGTCAGGTAAGACTCTTTATTTGCGGTGGCGGTGATGGTTTCTACTGTCTATTTCTTTTCTCTATGGGTGGTGGAGAATTTTGTGGAGAAAAATTTGGCTTGTGGAATATGGAGGAGTACCTGCCTATTTATAGGATGTGGAAATTCCCATTTGTATAGGATTAGAATTAATTTAAAACCCAAATAGATAATTAGCTACTAATAAATTTAAATCCAAATTCAAATCCAAATCCAATCTAAATCCAAATTCAATTTAAATCCAATTAAATTTTTAGTTTAAAATCAAATGGAATAAATCAAATTTTAAATATTTAACTATTTAAATAAATCCATAAATTCAAATCAAGATTTAAATCGCCACAATAATTCAAAATATGCTTTCCAAAAATACTAATAATATAATTTCGAAAATTACATTATTTTAAAATAAACTAATAATAATTACTAAATACGTATGTAGGTACAAAATGATGTTCTCATAATTATGCTTTTCTAGCATACAATAAAAATATTATTATTATTAATAATTGTGAGAAATGAAAGACTTTATAAATAAATAACAAACTTAAAAAATTTTGGAACGATAACAAAATAATTATTATGTATATTTTTTGAAACTTTAAAATAGAAAAATAATATTTTCAAAATATGTACGCTCGCACATAATCGCACTTGTCGAGCAATTTCGAAAAATAAATTTTGTGCGCGACGTAAAATACGACTACACGACGTACAATACCAAATTTTAAATCATACTAAATTCAAAAAATAAAAAATAATAGTAGAAATTTAGAGATTTTACAGCAGCCGCCGAAAAGGGGGGAGGAGAACCCCCACAGGAGGGAGTATTGGTGTTTTATTCTCAGTTTTAGCCCCATGGCAGCCTTACTACGACACACACGCACACCCTCTTCTTTTTCCCTTCTTCACAAGAGGACTGCCAGGACTGTGGCAGTCCTAATTTTTGTTAGGACTTTCACATGCCTGGCAGTCCTTCTGTCGTGACCCGAACTGCCACAACGACATCCTAGTTTGTCATGTTCTAGGGTTAGGGTTTCAACATAAATTGGGTTTCTTGTGTTCGAAATTAAGGAAGAGAACGTGCAAGAGATTATAAACCTATTTTACCAAACTTTTTCAAGAATTAAACAATTCTAGGGTTTCGAATAAATGTACAAAAATCTCGAAGAAATTAGGGAAGAACGTACTGGATTCCGGTTGCTTTGACTTGCGTGTTATCTCTTCGAGAATCTTCGTGGAGGGATTGAGAATGGAGTGGCGGAGAAGAAAAAAATTAGGGTTTAGGAGGAGGGAGAGGGAGAGGGAGAGAGCTTTTTCTTTCTTCTGAGGAGAGAAAGTGAAGAATAGAAATGAGAGTAAAATTTTGGTTTGGGGGTTGGGCTGCCCGCTAGCAAGTTTTGGGTGCCCCTAGCAATTTTTCCATATTCATGGGCTGCCCCCAAGTAAGGACTACCCCCAAGCATTTTTGGTGGTGCCCATAGAAAAAAATCTATATTAGGAGCGGTTCGACTGCACAAACTCAAATAGGACCCACACTAAAACTCGAAATATGGTTATGTCATTTGTATACAAATTTCTAGTTAGTCCTTGAGTTTTTTTGTAGATGCATAAAAAAGAGACATGTAATCCAACAACAACGATTGTCATTGATGAATTCCTCTAGATTTTTTTGTATTAGGAGAGCCGGACGGAATTTAATAGTGTCCTTCTGCCTTTGATGAACGTTAATGTTATTTGTCAGCAATACAGTTACATGAATGTCTAACATTCAACGGTGGCAGAAATGCTTGTATAATTCTCCTGATCCCAATTACAGTCAACAAGTGTACGTAGACCCAAACTGTTTGTGTTTGTAGTAAGAAAACAAAATTTAAATTTGGGGATAGAATATTTATTGATGTTCTAAAAATTTAAAAAAAAAATCAATCTGATATTGGCGAAAGAAAATAAAATAAATCAATTCACTGTCAAGATATTGTCCATGTAAGCAAGTTTTTATAGAATTTTGGCGCCTAACATTTTTTTTCTTTTCATTTGGCTGCTCAATATTAATATGAAGGAAGAAATCGAGATTGATGCCAAGGTTCTACCTATGGGAGAGAAAGTGGGAGTGGCAATGGTAGAGCTAAGAGAGAGAGGTTCTACAAGATATGCCATATCATGCCAAGTACCTAGCAAGCTCAAGGTCGTCATGCAAGTACCTAGCACCTAACAATTCCATCACTTTTTCAATCAGAGAAGTATTCATAAGATAATGGCACTTGCAGAAACTATTGCATTATTAGCAATTCAATGTATTGTTAAGCGATCGATGATGCAGGCTAACTTTTCTGTCGGACTCGCGCGGACTTGTATCGGACGAATCTCGGACCGGACTCGGACGGATGGATGCATAGTCCAAGTCCGGCCCTATACTAATATGGATCGGATCGGTCTAACCCTAATAATCCGGCTCTATCGGACATAGGCCCATCGGACCAGACAGACTTTTCGGACGTTTATGAACTTTGGGACCAAATGATGATCCTAAGGCATAACCATAAACCAATAAGGGTAGTCATTTGCCTTGATTGGACACCTACTGCTAAACATAAAAAAATAATTTCCACGAGGTAGGTTGGAGGTAGGTTGGAATTTCTTGTTCTAATAATGCAGTTGACAGCACCCATATGTAACATTCTTATATAGTTTATCAACATTATTGTGAGCATGAATGCAAGAAAAGAAAGAGAGAGAATGGAGTTGAAAGCAGTGAAAGAATGGCTGGAAGGAGGAGGAGGAGGAGGAGGAGGGAGAGCAAGGA